>PVKA01016703.1:0-47363 GCA_004027165.1 Ctenomys sociabilis | reverse complement strand
ATCTTCTTGACAAGCTACCAGTCGTGTTGCACTCCACCCAGCTGATGTCATTGACCATGTCTGGCTGGGCAGCCGAAACATTGGCCAAACTTCACATAAGAAAAGCTGCTGGTTGCTTATGATGTTTTGACATTTAAAAGCTGTATTACAGAGGCAGAAGGTACCCTGAAATCACCAAGCTGAATCATGCACGCTGGATGCTGTCTGTAAATATGCTCTCACAACAGTTTGTCTTTTATACAGAGACCATGCAGAAAAGTGGAAGAGTGAAGCAAACAACAGGAAAAGGAAGACTTCTCGCAGCATCATTGTGGGTCTGGGTTTTTGGAGTCATCTTATCACTTGCATATAAGCTATAAACTGCTTACTAATTTTATTGATCTTGCATTTTAGCTCACTAGGTAGACAGAGCATGGGCTAGCTCACTTGAGAAGAATGTAGTGTTACAAAGGATCCTGCATGACTATCAAGGTTTAGTAACCACAAAGTTTTCAGGACTGAATATCCATTCTAGACCAGGATAAAATTTGTGTACTACACTAATACATACAAACCAAAAAAGAAAAATAAATCTATAAATAATATTGGAAGTTATAAGGATCCAGGGTTTGCACTAGGGTGACAGGGACATTGAGCCCTGTAGGTCTTATCCAGAACGTGTTCTTTGCAATCCTTCTGAAACTCAAGAATAATTTTTTACAGTGAAATATTCTTTTTTCATAACAAAATGTGCTTCTAGACTGAAATTTAGAAAAAATGACAGTAAGTCTTCTATCCACCTTCTTTATAATTTCCTGTTGCTATTAAACATAAAGAAGAAGTACCTTACAGGAACAGGGGTAAACTTACTTGACAGTTACTAAGACAGAAAGTATTCAGAAACTGTCTCCATTCAAAAGTCTTATTATTTTGCAGGGCCAGCCAAATAGCTCAGCGGATTAAAGCACCTGCAAGGAGGTTCAGGGGCTAGGAGTTTGATCCCTGGGCCTGCTGTGCTGGTCCCACTCCCAGTGTGCACTGAGAAGGCAATTGAGACTGGGTGTATGCCCGTAATCCCAGCTCTTCGGATGATGCAAACAGGGGATCACTATGTGTCCAGTCTAGTAGTGAAACCCTGAATACCCTGTAGACCCTTGCCTAAAATACTGAATACATACATACATACATACATACATACATACATACGTACGTACGTACATACATAAATTTATTTGAAAAACCTAAGGTCTTATTAGTTTGCTATTTTGCATAACTAGCATATCCTAAAAAAATGTTACCTAATAAAACTGCTGACTTTGCTTGCCTGTTCTTGAAATCTTTAAAAATTAGCCTCTTAAAATTTGTCAGACTGGAGTTATCAAATAAATTGTAGCTTGGCACACAATCACCTTTGATTTCCTAACACAACAGCTTAGCTGATGGATTAATACTGAATGTCTTCCTAGTCTACCTTTTAAGGATTTCACTATAGATAGAAACGAGGTAAAAAGAGCCCATGGTGAGCCAAGCACCTTGTAGCCAGACAGGCAGAACTAAACCCTTCCATTAAGCCAAGGTAGTAAAAGCTTTGTTCCTTCTGTCATATGGGTGAGGATGTAAATTCTGGGCCAATAACCACTACCAACAGTGCAGTGTCCTATACTTCTAACTGCAAATTTTTAGTTTTTCTTTCCACTGTTTTGGGTAAATTAATATTTTCTTAGATAGGTAGTCAGAAATCTCAATTTGGTATTAGACGGCAGAACTGGATGTTGTTGGATTGTAACCAGATGCAGTTGAGGAAACCACAAACTATTCTTCGGTGAAAGAATAATTTCACTTTCATTTAGACAGTAACGAGTTATTTGGGACATTTTTTGAAAGTGAGTATGGCTGTAATGTTCAAAGATTACAGACAAAGAGGAAAATACAAAAGTCAAATTATTAACAGACTATTTCGGAGCCAACTAGCGCACACAAAAACAGAACATAAAGTCAAATTCACAAATCTAGTTCTTTCTTAAGTTATGTCATGTGTTAGTGGCACTAAGATTTAAATTCCAATAGGAATTACAATAAATATTATAATCTGATTCTAAAAGGTATAGGGACACAGTAAATGTGCAAGAATTCTTTAAACAAATAACGCTTTTAAAAAATTAGCAGCTTTGTTCAAATATAAATCACATGCCATAAACTCCACACTTTGATGCTTAAGTTGTGATAAATTTGATATAGGTGTATGTCTACAGAACCCTCACTGTTGTCCAGACAGTGAATCTAGTCGTTATTCTCAAATTTTTGTGTATCCGTAATTCTCTCCTTTTGAACCTGTTTGCCCCTTGCTGGGTTTTGATCTATAATTTAGTGTTGTTTTTCTTTATTCTCATTAAAGATGTGGCTTTGTTGTCTTCATAGTCTCACCATCTTTGCTGAGAAATCTGTTGGGTTATTCTTTGTTACATGATGTCGTTTTCTTTGGATTTGTCTTTGTAACTGACTGTCCCACTGTATGATTTGCTGAAGTCTTTAAGTCACATGCTCTTTGGTTTTGACAAACTTCACACTATGGTTTTTGTAGAATTATAAATGTCTGGATATGATTTCTTCCAAAGCACTTCTCTGAATTCTGCTTCCCCTTTGTATCTTGGGTACCATTTGCATGTATAGTTGACTGTTTGAAAGTGTTGCATAGAAAACTAAGTTTTTTAATTTTTTGTACAGTTTTTATTGGTATGTATGGCTACAAGTTCATAGTATCTATGCTACAATATTTGTTAGAAATAGGGGGCCGGGGAGATGGCTCAGTGGAATAAGCGCTTCCCTGGCAAGTTCAAGGGCCTGAGTTCAATCCCTGGCTCTAACAAAAATATTAATCAGAAATAAATGCCATCTAAAATATTATCCATTTCTCATACTGATTTTCAGTTCTGGAATTTTTATTTTTATTGAAGACTTCCAAGTCTTCAATGTTTTCAGTGTTTCTATATTTTTCCAGGCATACAAAATATACTTTAAATGGCAGCATCTGATGATAATAACAATAATAGTAAAATTTTAGTTCTGATTGGCTGGTGGTTGATTGTTCTCTTCCCTAGAGCCATATTTTCTACCTTTTGTGTCACCTTTCTTACAAACTGTAGATTTTACCTTCTTTGATGTTAAACATTTTTGAATTGATATAAATATTATTAATTTTTTCTGAGATATAGTTAAGATACCTGTGAAGAGTTCTTTTTTCAAAAATTTGCTAGGCAGCAAGAGGGCAGCATTTATTTATTTGTTTTTTTGGCATAACCAGGGATTGATCTGAGGCCCTTGTGCATGCCAGGGAGAACACTGAGCCATCTCCCCAGGCCTAGGGTGGCATTTATTCTTCAGTTACTTATAGCCATCCTTATTCTTATTCTTTTTTTTAAGTGTCTTGTTTTGTTTTTCTTTGTTTTTAATATATTTGGTTGTTGCAGGGTCTTACTATGCAGCTCAGACTCATGGTGATTCTCCTGCTTTCAGCCTCCCCAGTGCTACGATTACAGACATGCGGCCAGACTCTGGCTAGCTCATCCAATCCTGGGGCATGGGAGCAGCTTGGCATGTGGTACAAGGGATCTAAGCATGGTCCCTGTGCTTGCCTAAGCTTGTCAAAGCAGGCTCTTTAGACCACTGAGCTATCTTGCCAGCACCCATTTTTGTATTCTTTTGATTCTCAGCTCTATCTTGGTAGGACATCTGTCACGTTGTGTATTTCTGCTTCCGGTTCTGTTGCTAAAAACAGTAAAAAGAGTAAACAAAGGTAATTGTACAGTTCACTTTGGTTATTTCTTGAATTTGATTGTCACTGTGTTTTTCTCAATATACAATTCTTCACCTGAAAACTATGTGTCATCTTTGTTGCTTAGTTTTTAAGTAACTTCTGTTGGAATGATAAATTTGATTTCTGCTGCTTCCTCTTGTTCGAATGGAGAAATCAGCAATGATCATTTAAAGCCAAAATGTAAGATAACTTGTTCTATGAGAAAATAATGAAAATATAAGCCACATCACGGTGATTCTAAAAATTAATCTGTTAGAAATTCACTTGTACATATAAAATTACTATTCAATAATTATACATTATTTGAATTAGTTAGAACCTATAGAATACTCAAAAATGGTACTGAAAATATTGACAATTACTTCACCCAAGTAGAGTTTCATACATTTTTACTTCCCTCACACTTGCAAAAGAATTATAGTTGGACAGAAGATAAAATAGCAGAGTAAGTACAAAAATGGAAAACGAGAATAATTCTATAGCTATTGACAATTTAACTCTTTATAAACAAAAATTGAAGTCATAAGACTAGATTGATAAGTTTCACCATGTTAAATTTAAAAATATATCTTTCACCAAAAATCTTTACTGTAAATAATATTAAAAGGTAGGTGACATCAAAGGACAAAAACTTATGTAGCAGACTTAGATGAATATAGGAATACTTGTAGGATTCACTGAGTAACGAAAATAGACTAAGAGAAAAATATAAACAGCAATCTGCACAGCACGAGATGCACAGGGCTTAGGAACACATGAGGAATAGTAAAGTCTTTTTTCAGTATTACATTGATGAAGTGAGTTTGCTAGTTTCAAATGCTACAGCATTATCAGAAGTAGTCATCCAAAGTTTACAAAGCAAATCTGTTATAATCCAGTTTCATTACTTATCATATAATCAGGTTTAACATCCATACTTGTAAACACATAGAGTCAACAGATTTTCACCAAAACATTTATTGAAAGATGGAGTAAAATTTTATTCCCATTATTGGCGAAATAAGCAATACACAAATTATGACATATACACATAAAAATAAGATAAAATATGTCATGCTAAAATCACATGAAATGATCTCCAAGGGGATTACAGTGGTGAAGTGAGAAAGGAGGAAGAAACTTTTATAATAATATGTATATTATGATTACTTCTCTACCAAAAGGACAAACATATATACTTCTTTAAATACTTGAGTGTATGTGTACATGCTTATTAAAAGTTTTAAAACCCTGGAAACATACACATTAACCAAAAAGCTGGAATAAAAGTGATTTACTATCTAGTATTCTAAAGAGGACTTGCTTTGATTTGTCGTATTTTAACAATACTATGTTTATTGTTAATTGTGTAAATAAGGAAATAATACTAAGTAAATACTGGAAAAATGAATGGTGCACATAGGTTGGAGTATTTGTGCACATGCCAGGAGGCTAAGTAGTGGAATATTTGTGGAACTTGACATTTTTATGCACTGTGCTTCTCCTCTATTCCCAATTAATGGAGCCATTAAGTTTTTTTTTTTTTTTTTTTTGTGGTTTTGTTTGCTTAAATGAACTTAACTTGAATTTCTGTCACTTATAACTGAACTCATCTTTATATTATTGTCCATTATGTTTTAGAAATATAGAAAAATCATGCTTTTATATAACTTTCTGCATCTCCTCAAGAAATGAGTCATTAGCCAAGTATGGCAGATTAATTTAATCTCATAGTTTTGGAAAGGCAAAGTAGGAAAGGAATAATGTTTCAGGAATTTGTCTTGAGAAATATGTGCACAATTAATCTGAATAATTTTTAATTTTCCAATTCTATCTTCTCCCTGTGAAAGAATATGAACAGGAATATGAACAGTGAGACATTTTCACTTGTATAGATAATTTAAAAGGTAAGACGTGCAGGACTAATGAGTATTTGATTCTAACAATGAATTTTTCATAATTTGATGTCTCTTACTGTACTTCTGTTGGCAGCCAAAACTTATAATTTAGTTATGGGTACCTGGAACTTTGGGAGGCTCCTTTGACAGATTGCTGTGCCTTCTTGGGCACTTCTGTGGACTGAAAACTGAGAATGACAGCCAACAGCTCCATAGCATGCTTGCCTACTTGCACAAATGTTTCAGTGTCTTAGGAAATGCTAGTAAAATAGTAATCCTTAGTAATCTGCCAGTTTCCTCTAGAAAAATAAAGGTATAGCTATAGATAGACAATAGAGTGCTGGGGAGATGGCTTAGTGGAATAAACACTTCCCTGGCAAGCATGAGGGACTGAGTTCAATCCCTGGTTCTGAAGAAAAAGAAAAGAATATATATATATATATATATATATATATATATATATATATATATATATATATATATGTGTGTGTGTGTGTGTGTGTGTGTGTAATTTATGTTGATAATACAGATGCAGTCAATACAGCTATGACATAGGTAACAGGGCTGGTCAGATAACTCATCTGACTAAAGTGCCTGCTTAGGACGTACAGGGACCATGGTTTGGTCCCCAGGGTGCCGTGCTGGCTCAGCCCTCAGGGTGCTCTGAGACAGGGACTGAGACTGGGTGTAGTAGTTGCACCTGTAATCCCAGGGTTTAGGAGGCTGAAAATAGGAGGATCACTGTGAGTCTGATCTGTGTACTGAGACCCTCTAGACTTTGTGCTAAATACATGTATATCAGATACAAATGCACTTTTCTAAGGGGTTAACTACTTCACTGTGGAAGCATAGCAAATTCAGAATCTGATGAGGAAGCCAGTAGGCTAGAGACTCAAAACAGAGCTTTAACGTGAGTCCAAAATCAGCCTCTTGAATGACAAAAAGGTCTGAGGTTGCAGTTGAAATAGAAAGACACTCAGTTGACAAAATTTCTTCTTCAGTGACAGTAGCCTTGAAATCCATTCAGGTCTTCAATTGATTGTGGCCAGTACACACTATGGAAGGTGATCTGCTTTAGTTACAATCCTGATTGCAGTGTATAACTCATCCAAGATTGTCCTTTGTGTTTTTTTCTTTTCTCTCTCTTTCTTCTCCCCTTCTTTCCCTTTCATCTCCTCTCTGTTTTGTTCTGATCTTCATTTAAAAATTTTCTTTTTCCCTATTTCACCATGGAGGAGTTGAAGGGAAGGTAGGGGAATGGGAGATAAACCAAGTTATTTCATGTGCAGGTGTAAACTCTTTATGATTAATGTCATCATTATGTACAGCTAAAATACAACTATAAAATCTGATTTAAAAAGAAAAATAAATAAAATAATTTGGAATTATGCATACAACTGTCCTCACAGAAACATGCAGAATAAAGATGGATGTTATCCAGACGCTTGTACCCTGCCATGTTGACACATAAAAATAACTATCACACTATATATTACATTTGGGAGTGAGTACACATGAATTAGTTTTAGCATACTAATAGACATTGATTATTCTATTCTATTCAAAAGCGATTTTGAATCTA
This sequence comes from Ctenomys sociabilis, assembly GCA_004027165.1. Taxonomy (NCBI): domain Eukaryota; kingdom Metazoa; phylum Chordata; class Mammalia; order Rodentia; family Ctenomyidae; genus Ctenomys; species Ctenomys sociabilis. Next base: position 40,111 of record PVKA01016703.1, on the reverse strand, counting down.
TGGACATTAAAAAAAGGGAAACTATTTGATTTTAGAAATTACACTGAATGAACATTTTTTATATGTTTACTATGTATGTCTATATTAGCTATATCTATTTTAACAGCTACATGAAGTTTTTTATAAAGAAGTGATCTGATTTACAGTTGTATATTCATTTTTTCTGTACAGTCTCTTAAATGTTCTTGCATAGTTGAACTTTTGTACCTAAAAATTCTCCCAATTAGACAGAGAAAATTCTACCAAATCAAGAATATAGTGAATCATGATTTTTCACAACAAAACACATAAATATTTTAACACAGATATTGTTACAGGTACAATATTTTTATCTCCATGTAGGTTACTATTTTTGAAAAATATTTTAGGCTTCCACAGAGAGCAAATTGGTCAAGCAATGGCCATGACTCACCCACATGGCTGACACTGACAAAGAATCTTCGAAGTACGGTGCAGGGTTACAGGATAAACACTGAGGGTACCTGACTGACTTTATCTGATACAAAAGTTACATTTTTTGTTATATAGGTCTTGCTTTAACTCCATCTTAACCATCCATCAGAAAAGTATAAAAATGGAGGTGTATAAAGTAAAGTCATATTAATATAATGAGTTGTAAATGGCTCAAGTCAACAACTTCTGTGGATATCCCACTTCTATTGTGGACTGCTGATATGTGTTGGATTGTTTTACTAATATATATATATATATATATATATATATATATATATATATATATAGTAAATATATATATAAAATTAGCTATCCATGTTCTGAAAATCTGTAACATATGTATCATTGTATGGTACCCTGTTTATGTCATTTTTTCTCTTTGTTTTTGCTTCTACTTTTCACTCTTCAAGTTAAAATACAAATAAATAAAATTTAAAAATAAGAAAAATATTTTAGGAAACATCAAATAATTTAGCACTATTTCTTTCATTTTCCTTTTTTTATTTATTTTATTAATATTGAAAAACAGCAATGAGACAGTTTCAAAACTGATTAATAGGACAGTTTCAATAATTAATATATTGTATATTGTTACTTTCTTAGTAGTGATTCATGGTGCAAGGTGAAACCTTGATATCCTGTCCAAATATTATTAGTACAAATCTTTCTTCTCATTGAATTAAGAGAAAGTAGCTGTGTGTCTATCCTAACTATTTTGTATACACAAATACAATGCTATTTCATTCCGGAGGGTAAGGAGATACAGATTTATCTATTGTAAATAAAAGCTTTGTTCTTTATTCCAGCCCACAATTTAAAATATAGTGTGCTATTAAAGGACAGGAATAAGTGATTAAGGTCATGTCCTCATGAAAACAAGCTATTTCAGCGTGACCACATTATTTTTCCATAAGTCATCAAGATTGGAAGGCTATTAAAATTCTAAGAACAATAATAATTTAAATTAAAATTTGCAAGAATAACAACATAATAATATTTAAACTTATTGGGCTTGTTCTACACAAATTATTAGATTTTTTTTTTAGAACCGGCCATTGAACTCAGGCCTTTGCATTTACCAGGGAAGCGCCTATTCACTTAGCCATCTCCCAGCCCCAAATTATTAGATTTAAAGTGATCAATTTTTCTTTGATTTATTATAAGAACTCAAAAGTTACAAAGTATTTTATGGTTACCTTTGTGTTGTTATTTTATAAAGAAAACATTGATAGTTTAACAATTTACTAAATATTCATAGACGTATTTGGACATTTGAATTAACAATTATGTAGTGGGAATAAAATATTTTACTCTTTGCTTCACACTGAAAGTGTTTTGCTTGCTATCTGATTAACACTTTATTATATAGCTGAGATCTGAATTATACAGAAGTTCAAAGAGGTTTTGAGGTACATAGAAAACCATGTGTAAAGCTTGTATGCCAATCAAAAACAGAGTAGGGTGAGTATGAAATGGTTTGCCAATTAGGAATCCAATACTTTTTTTGTTCTATTAGAGTATGGAAATAAAATATTCAAATGTCATAAAGATTGATGAACAATGTAAGTAAGTAAAATAGAAAGAGAAAGAAATTATTCTTGTGCATCAAGGTAGTGTGTCAGTGAAGGTTTTACTAGAGAAACAGATATAACATAAGATATAAAAAATGTATAAGAAATTATAAGATTGGCTTATGATCAGCCACAGACTTGGATGAGGAAATGTGCAGAGGGTGTCTGCACTGCGGACTGAAGGTTTCAGTCCAAGATCTGTAGTTCACTGCAGTTTTCCTGCAAGTTGATGTCAGGAGGCCAGTGAGTCTGCAGCAGAAGGCTATCAAGCCTCTGGCAGAAGGCTGAAGTCCCAAGATTGAAGTCAAAGGCTGCACTAGAATCCAGTTGGACTAAAGTCCAAACTAAAGGAAAAGACTGGAGCTCCTCCAAAGACCAAAGAATGGAAACCCATCTGTCCTTTCTCTTTTCCCTTTTGTACCATCCTGGCAATGCACTGGCCTAGGATAGACTCTGCGTCTTATGGTGTAGAATTGATAATTACATGTAAATAAGCTTCTAAAATTCTCAAACTGACATAATCAATAATCCGTTACAGGTGGGAATATTGTTTCACGTTATAATTAGTGGAGAGAAATGGTTGTCATAATTAGAAAAACAAACATATTGGGCTAAAAGTGAAAATTGACATTTCCATAAAATAAGACTTATTCTTACAAAACTTTTCTTTATTTTCTAATTTGTTCAGTGCATCTGAGATGTATATTATACAATGACCATCATTTGGAAGAGGTAGGAAAAATAAATTTCTGCTCAATCACTGAAACTAAAACTTAATTATCAATTGAAGGCAACTAACATGGACTGTTGAGTTTAAGAAACCAGTTTACTCTCAGTTCTTGGATTATTTTGAGCAGTAGCTTAGTCCTATACAACCTGCATTTCATTTAATCTATCATCACAAATGAAAAGGAAGGGTGTTTAGGAAATGCAGATGGCTGAAGCTGTCTCCAAGAAACATACAGTGTTTTGTGGGGTTTTTTATCTTTTTTGCTTCTTGCTTTATTTGTTTTGCCTATATTACAATCTCTTGAAGAGATCTTGATGATGTGTGAGGCTGGATTTCCATGTGTTCATGAAGTTCTTGTGATTTGCCATTGATTTCCAAATTCATTGCGCTATGGTCAGATGATGTGGATGGCAAAATGGTAATTTCTTTGCATTTACTTAAACATGTACACATGTTCTTTTTTTTTTTTTTTTTTTTTTTTTGGTAGAAATAGGGATTGGACTGAGGCCCTTGTGCTTGCCATCTTACACTGCTGAGCCATCTTCCCTGCTCCTTACTTAAACATATTCTATGAGTTAGTATATGATCTCTTTTGGAGAACATCCCATCTGCAGCTGAGAAGAATGCACATTCTGATGTTGTGTGTTGGGGCACTGTAGACATCTAAATCCACTTATTCAAAAGTTTGGTTTACTTTTAATATTTCATTGTTGACTTCTTGTCTAGTTTATCTGCCTTTTTGTGACAGTAGGATATTGAGATACTCCAATATGATTGTATTAGTGCTTCTTTGATTTTCAATATTTGTTTTATACAGTTGATGCACTGTAATTTGTTGAATTTATATTTATGTTTAGTGTACCTTCCTCCTGGATTTTCTCTTTACCAGGGTATAGTGACCTTCTTTGTCTCTCTTAATCAGTCTTGGCTTGCTATTCATTTTGTCTGAAAATAGAATAAGCATCCCTGTTTTTTCCTGGGTTCCTATTGTACCTGTATTTTTTTCCATCCTTTAACTTTTAATTTATAAATTAATTTCAGAATTAAATGTTTTTATGTATGCAGTATATTGTTGGATCTTGCTTCTTCATCCATTCTGCCAGTGTGGTCTTTTGATTAATTAATTGAGATCATCAACATTGATAGCTATAACTGATATGTATTGATTAATCCTTGTCATGCTATTTTCCTGTTATTGGCTCCCTTTATGCCATTTTCTCTGTTTAACTGTTTGCCTTGCATGGGGCAGTCTGTCTCCCTGGGTTCGTGGAGTTGTGGTCCTTGTTATTTCTAGATATCCTTCAAAATATTTTGCAGTGCTCATTTATTGGTCATAAATTTCCTCAGATGTTCTTTGTAATGGATGTTTCTGATTTCTCCATCAGTTTTGAAAGATAATTTTTGAAATACGTCAACCTTAGTTGAAGATTGTTCTCTTTTAGAAATTAAAATATTTCAGCTCAAGCTCTTCTTGACTTGAGGGTTTGTGCTATGAAGTCAGCTGTGAATCTGATAGACATTCCTTTATAGGTTATTTATTTGTTTTTCCTAATAGCTTTTACGATTCTATACTTACATTGAATTTCTGGAATCTTAACTCTATGATATGCCTGACTATAGATATTTTTATCATGGCAAATTGTAGTTCTACATGTCTCACTTATTTATATGTCAAATTCATTTTCCATGCAAGGGAAATTTTCTGCCATGACCTCTGTAAATAGATTTTTGAAAAATATATTTGTACTATCTCCTGGTATTTCATTGATGCCACAAAACTTAAGTCCTTCTTTCTTCATCTAGCAGTGGATGAATTTATTTGTCATGGTTCCTAGCTATATTTAGGAACTCTTTTCTCTCATGATTGCTGCTCACAAGTTTGTCTTCTATATCTGAGATCCTGTTCTCACATTGGTTTAAAATTCTATAGATACTCTCAGTGTAATTTTTATGCTCCTGAATCTGTGCTTGAATCTGTCTTATGGATTCCATTTTCTCCACACTGAACATTCATAGGTTCCATAATTTTCTTAATAGTCACCAGTTTTTAATCTATATATTTTATAGAGTCACAAACCATAGTTTTCATTGCGGACACCATCTCAGAGATATTATTTCTGATTTGATATTTTCTAGCACTTCATTCAATTTATTTGTTGTTACAATTTCAGAGAAGCCAGGTAACTGGGTGGCTTTCACATGGTCCCACCTTATTGATGCCTTGGTTAACCTTTGATGAGCTGAATATATGGGGTTGCATCTTGCTTGGGTGTCATGTTATTTTCTTTTTTTAGTTTATTTCCTTAGGGTATGCTTATAAATTGCCTATGGTAGCTTGATGATTTGCTAGTTTTTGGAGCCTTAGAAAGTGACTGCTTAGCCGGGCATGGTGGCATATGCCTGTAATCCCAGCACTCGGGAGGCTGAGGCAGGAGGATTGCTGTGAGTTCGAGACCAGCCTGAGCTACAAAGTGAGCTTAAGGCCAGCCTGAACTGCATAGTGAGACCCTGTCTCAAAAAGACAAGAAAAAAAAAAAAAGAAAGTGACTGCTTCTCTGAGTTATCTTATAGATGTAGATGGTTTTGTTTTTTGAGTCTGTTTCTATATTCTTTGTTTCAAATTTGGGGATGAGAAGTTGATGCCTGCTTGGGCAAGCTCTTAATTCTTTTGCATTGTGCCACAGTATTTTCCATACCTTTATTCAGCTTGGGTCACAGGATACCAGGAATAACAGCTGTTTAGAACAGTTTTATCATTTGGGGTTAAAGAAAAACGCTATCAGAAATAGCAATAGCATCAAATACCACCTAGAAAATTATCCTCAGTGGTTAAATTTAGGAAGGATTAGGGAAAAATAGATAGGTAGAAAAGGAAGAGAATTTTAGAAGTAAGGTGGTAGGACAAAGAGGGAAATTTGTGCAGAAGATTGGAGGAAAAGAGAGAAGAAAGAGATAAAAACAACATAATCACAATGACATAGAGGCTAAAAACCATGTACACACTCATATAACAACAAGATGAAACAATGGACGGGAAGGAAAAAATAAAACACAGAAACAAAATTCTAACAGCAAAAGCAAAGAGACAGAGAAAGAGAGAGAGAGAGAGAGAGAGAGAGAGAGAGAGAGAGAGAGAGATGATCCAGGTTTATCTCCACTGTCACTGGTAAATAATGTGTGAATATAGAGTCCAGATTGGGGTTGGTTTATCCCAGGAAGACAACAGTAGCTTTCTGTAGAGGTAGTAGACAATCTCAGCAGGCCTTCACCTTCTGACTGAGACCAGACTCATTGTATCTGCAGCCATCAGCACACCTTCCATGGGCCTGAGCCCCCAGCCAGGTGCTGCCAAATGAAGCCAGCAGCCACTCTGAGTTCTGAATGTGGCTGACCCTTGTCCAAAGTGGATCCCAAACAATTGCTCTCTCCCACATGGGATGCCTGAGCCCTCAGTACTGACTACCAGTCCTTCATGTCCACTGCTCCTTTCTACTGCTTCATTTCTCTGTGGAATAGTCAGCATGTGTCTGAAGATTTCAATCACTTCCTATATCAGAGAGATGACCCCACCATCTAACTTCTCCACTGAAAGTTGTCTCTTCACTCTTGCTGGGTTTCAGTTCATGCTCCAGGTCCTGCAAGCATCCAGGGAACCCACTTCACTCCTTGTCTTCCCCAAGTTGCTATATTTTCAGCATCTGGACAGCAACTCTCAAGGCAGCACTTTCTCTCCCACTTATCAGCCCTCACCTTGGCCTTCCCTACAATGTCCCACAACTGAGAATGTGGACTTTATTTTAAGCAGTGCATGGTGCTAAATACTTAGCAGAATTAACATTTGAAGCATGAAAAGATTAAAAATGTCCTATGCAAATGCAGAAACATGTGAAAACCTTCTGTGTTAAGCAAAAAGGAACACAGGATGAGCATTGTTAAAGAGAGCTAGAGTGGACAGAACATAGAACATAGAAGAGAAAATAGTAAGATGAGACAGAGGAAATATATAGCAGAAAAATATTTATGTATTGTTTGCAGCCCATTTTCTCAAAAAAGAATTTGTTTAAGAACAATGAGAGGGAAATTGATAAAATAGGAATAAATATTCAGGTTAAAGTTTTAAAGTACTACCCTGTCTAGAAAGTAGTTAATAGATACAAAGGTATAAAATATGATACAAAACATTCAGGCCAATGCTTTATTTCAATGGTCTAGTTAAGCAATGAATTGCAATTTGGGTTGGAACCATGACACAAGAGATAGAGCAAAGCTGATGCATTGAAACTATTTATAAATTAATAGCAAGAGGATTTAGTAAGAAGTTGAATGTGCTATTGGAGTATAAGGAAAGATCAAATATCTGTTCATTCATTGAATATTTAGGTATATAGGAACCAGTACCTTGTGCCAGGCTCTGTTACAAAATTTGAGTGTATACCAGTGAGTAAAATGTATAAGGTCATCAAAAATATATATACACACATATATAGTATGTATTATATTATGAATACATATTATAATGATGTGATAGAGTGATAGAAGACAGTTGTTAAAGATTTGTTCAATTACAATAGTGTAAGAAAAATTTCAAAAAGTAGGTAGGAGTTAAGTTGAAAATTCAATGAGAAAGGGTCTGCTACAAGAACTAGATCTGGAGTCTTCAATATGAGAGAGAGAGAGAGAGACAGAGACACAGAGAGTGAGACAGAGATAGAGACAGAGACAAAGAGAGGCACAGAGACACCGATCAAGAGAATGTCTGCATGTAAGTACAAGAAGTACAAGCCTAGTATCTTCTAAAGGAAAAACATTTTTCCAAACAGAAAGTAGTGAACAGAAGCCAGATGTGGTTACACATACCTGTCATCCCAACATTGAGAAGGAGGAGGAAGGAGGATCACTGAAAACGTGAGACCAGCCTGAGCTACATGATGAGACCCTGTCTTGGAGAAAGAAAAAGTAGTGAGCAGAGGCATAGCAGGAAGAATGCAGTTAGAGGGGTGACAAGGGTCGATTGTTGTAAGACCTGGTAAGCCATATTAAATAATTATAATTTTTTGAATGCCTTTTAAAAAATATAAAGTCATCGGGATCCTCTGTAGTAAAGAAGCTATCATTGCATATACCTGTAATCTTAGCATTTCAGGAAGCTGAGTCAGGAAGATAAAAAAAATTCAAGCTCAGTTTGGCAATTTAGCAACTGAGACAGACACTGTTTCAAAACATAGCTGGGAGCGTAGCTCACTGTGAAGGTCCTGATCAATCAGCAGTTCACTCCCAATGTCTATGTCTTATAGCAATTCAATGGCAATCCAGGATGGCAATTTGGATTAGTTTCCCACTAATAGAGACTGAAAAAATGTACCATATTTGAGACAACATTGAAGGTAAATATGAAAGGATTTGTCAGATTAACTGAGGAAGTATGGCAATTAGACTGAAGAATCAACTTGGTTAACACTAAGATCCATACGGGGATTTGTGAAGCACACTTTAGGCATATCTGGTATGTCACACCTGCCTGGCATGGGGTACATGTTTGGTCCTTTAAACCGTCCACTCCAGCACTCTTTGCCTACTCTGCTCTGCATACACCATAACTAAACAGCTTTGCTACACCATGCCCTTTCATCACCATGTCTTTGTCCTGCAGCCTTCAGATCATGAAATAAAACTGAGCAAATTAAATTTCTCCTCCTTTAAATTAACAGTATTAGGTACATCATCTCAAGGATAAGAAAGCTGACAGATGCGATGCCCAAGAAAGAGCCCTCTCTGAGCTTTGACTTGAACAATCGAGTAGACTGTGTTCTCTTATCTTAAAAAGGAAAACCTGAAAGAAATAGGGTCTTTAAGAAGGGAAGGAAAAGCACATAATTTTAGCTATCTACTTTGTTTAAAATGCCAACTAAATATCCAAATGCATGTAAGATTTTGGTGAAATAAGAAATGGCATCTTGCTGACACATCTGGATGCAGGGTGGTATCACTTCTTGATATAAGAATTTCTGTGCACCTGAGAGATGAAAGGCACTCTTCTGGGATACCAAAGACGAGAAAAGCACAACAGGCAAGTGCAGGGACCTGACTGGCTTTAAATTCACTTTGTAGTCTACCTAGTCTTTAACCTGTGGTAAGCCTGGTAAGCTTTCTGACTCGGTTTTCCGTATACTGAGACTTAAGGGCATGCCAAAACTCCTGACTATAAATGTTTTCTCCCATTCTGTTTGTTTCTTTCTTCTTTTATTTATTTATTTTTTTTTTTTTGGTGGAACAAAGATTGAACTCAGACCCTTGCACTTACCAAGGAAGTGCTTATTCCACTGAGCCATCTCCCCACCCTCCTTTATTTTCTTCATAGATCCTTTGATATAAATTTTTTTTAATTTTAGTGAAGTTTGAGTATTTTAAACTATAATTTGAATGTCATAGCTAAGAATTTTGGTCAAATCCAATGTGATGTGTGTTTATTTCTTATTTTCTTCTGAAAATTCTATTTACTTCTTTTTTTTGATCCATTTAAAATTAATTTTTGCAAAGACATAGTGCTTTATCTAAACCCATATTTAATTAACTCTGTGACTGTGACAAAATCTCTCAAACCTCTAGATCTATTTGGCTCAACTAGGATGTGAAAGGCTGGATTGAACAGCTGTAATACTAAGTGAAGTATACCATGCTAGGTTCTCTAAAGGGATGTGGGAGAGTAGAACAGGTGTTCCTGCTCATAAATTATGTAAGACAAAATACGGTTTGAAAATATTTAAATGGGCCAAGGAGATGGCTTAGTGGTCTAAGCACCTGCCTGGCAAGTGCAAGGTCCTTGGCTCTAACCCTGGTACCGTATGCTGTGCAGCTCCAGAACCTAGGGTGCTTTGTGCTGGTCCTGAAACTGAGCATGTTGGTGCACACTTGTAATCCCAGTGCAGGGGAGGCTGAAAACAAGAGGGTCGCTGTGAGTCTGAACTGCATAGGGAGACCCTGTATCTAATCAATAATAATAATAATAATAATAAATATACAGTAAGTTTCTGACTTCAAATGAGTGCTATTCTTGAATAAAGTTAGTGATCCAACAAAGTAAGTGTTATATGGTACACCTGTGAATCTTATATAGCACACTTGTGAAAGTTTGCCACTCAAAATGCTTGTAAAGGGGGGGCTGGTTAATAGGCTCGGCTGTCTAAGTGCCTTCATTAGCAAAATCAGTCAGGGGCAAGAGACTGTTTCAATCTCCAGCATCACATGCTGCACCAAAGGCAGCCAAATAAAAAAAAAAAAAAAGAATCAAAATATAAGTCAGAGACTTACTGTACAGGGAAGTATGGCATCTGTAAAATGAGCAGCATAGAACATAGTTCTGCCATGAATAAAGATGGTTCTTGGATATTAGTCACCTTTAAATTGCAATTCTTCCATTCAATTTCATTAGTTCATAATAACTGAGCTAAAAAAAAATAAATACATCACTTTCGCAAATACCGAATGTGATGCGTGATAAAATCTCTAGGCCAGAAAGCAAATTTGCAATATACTTTTATATTTCAGAATGTACAAAAGGACTAGTGTATATAAGTGTAGGACTTCCAGAAGCAGGTTAATTTGAGAATTTACTAAACCCAGTGAAAAACATAGCTGGAATATAACTTCATAATGGTACCTTATCCAATAATCTGCTTAAAATGAAACAGCAGAAAATAGATTCCCTGTTCCATCTACTGTGGATCTCTCTTTTATTACTTTTATTTTATGCAAGTACAACAGAATCGAGGAATTGCTGACAGCCTCAATCAGCTCTCACCTCTAGCTGCAAGCTGTCAGAGTGGAGATAGTTGCTCTTAGGGCAGCGCCATATATGGAACAATTTGTCTACTTCTGCAAGCTTTGTAAATCATTTTTTCAATGATTTCCTTTATTACACTATAACATTAACTGCTCTAGGCCTCCTCTGCTTCTCCTAAGTTGCACCTCTGTGTTCCGTGGACTTATGGGAAATGCTAACAATTGTCCCAAGCAGTCACTTTTCATCATTGCTTGGTTTAAGGGGATAGATCTTATTTTAATAGCTTTTCTTAATCAGTATGCTTTGAATAATATGACAGAGATGAATGTGATACAAAATTTTATATGCTAAAGTTCAGTTTAGTTGACTCAAGCAGTTAGGTGAATTTTAAGGTAAGAGCTGATGTAAATTTCTATTGCACCTGCAGTATGATTTCCTCAACAACATCTTCTCATTAAGTTATTATCTGCATTATAATACCCAGTGAGTTTAAAGACAATTGAACTAGTGCTGAGGAAATGGAACTAGAAACAATGAATAAAGCCTCTCTTTTAGCAAAATCTTGTCTACAGCTAGATTTTATAACTACTTGGCAATATAATATCCCAGGAAACAGCACAACTAAATTTGGAAGTGAAAACACTCAAATTGGTTACTTAGTATTCAGTAGATTTAAAAACGTATAAAGAAAATTCAGTGGGTTGGATTCAACTGAATGTGTCCTAAAGATGAAGGAATAGTTTTTGTGCTTGCATAAAATGGGAATGCACAAACTTGCACAAACACATAGCTATAATGGTCTCCAAGATAAAATGTCTAAAAATTGAATTTTGTATATCTTATAATTATGGCTTGCCTTGCCTTTTCTGCAGGCAACTTAATACACATGCTTTAATATTTACATCATTTCATTATCTGTGCAATGCAGGCCCAATTAAAATTGTATTATCAATTTTGTACTTTTTTCAAATGCGTTCCTGTCTACTGTTCTCTTTTTCTGATGTTACTGTGAATGATATTTAATTTTTTATTGTTTAGTACAAGTATATAGAAATGTAATGCATTTTTGCATATTGATTTACTTAACAATTTTCCTGACATTACTTGTAATAGCACATTCTTCAGAATTTTTTAAAAATGTGACAGACCATGCTTTCTGTAAATAGACAATTTACTTCTTCTTTTCCAATATGAATACTATTAATTTAATTTAATTTTTTTTGTTTAATTGCCAGGTTAATACCTGTAGTAAAATACTGACTATACGGGAAAGCCTCATCTTTACTGTTTTGAAAGCAAAGCACTCTTTATTTCACCATCACCTATAATGTTAGCTGGGGATTTTTCTGTAGTGGTCATTTATCAAATGAGGATATTTCCTCTAAACTCATGTTAACCAGTGGTTTTGTTTTTCTTTTCTCATTTTTTGATCTATGAGGTACAGGTTAATCGATTTTTTCATTTTGTTTTGTTTTCGTATTTGGTGCAGGGTCTACAGGGTGTTATTACGTAGAACAGACTTGTAGTGATCCTCCCGTTTTCAGCCTCCCAAGTGTTGGGATTACAGGCACAGGGTCAGCGTGGCACCCCAGCGAAGGAACCCGGCTCCTGTGCTCTGCCTAAGTGGGTGCTTTAGGCTGCTGAGCTCTCTGGCCCGTCCACCAGTGTTTATCAGAGGTGCTGCGTTCTGGGGCTTTTGTTGCCCTATTGAGAAGAACATATAATATTTTATCCTCCATTTCGATTAACAGAGTACATTATAAAGATTTCGGGCATTCTACTCACCTTAGGAATGGTATAAATTAAAATCACTAACAACACTGCTTGTGTCGCATTGTATTATTCTTTTCTTGATTTATATTCAGAGTAGATATTGTTCTTTAAGTTGTATGTGTGTGCTTTGAGTAGCTGTGTTTTAGATTAATATTTGCTACATAAAATTAGTTGCAAATTTTCTTTTTTGTATGTATAAAGGTCTGTGAAAAATTAGGATAAATTTGTCCTTAAATGTTTCATATAATTCTCTAATTGAGTAATCTGGAATGTGACTCTCTTTGGATGAAGGTTAAATTTATTAATTTATTTGCTTATTTTATGTCTATTCAATTTTTTTCTGACTCAATTTATATTTTTCCATTTATTAAGTTTATCTAACCTATTGACATCTAATTCTTCATAGTGTTCTAATTTTTGTAGCTTCCACAAAGCAGATTATAATGTCCTGTGCTTTATTCCTAATTTAATAATTTAAGTTTCTTCTCTATTTTTCTTGGGAACAAACTAACCAAATGTTTGCCAATCTTTAAACTTTTGTTTTACAGAGTACCAATTTTTTATTTCATTGGAATTTTTCTATCTTTTTATACATTTTATACAGCAGTCCCCCATGTTTTTGGCACCACTAGCTGGACTTCTAGACAATTTTTCCACCAATGAAGGGATGGGAAATAGTTTGGGGATGGCTCAAGCAAATTATATTTATTATGCACTTTATTTCTATCATTATCACATTGCAATATAATGAAATAATATACAGCTCATAAGAAAGTACAGTCACAGGCCAGCCAGACAGCTCAGCAGATTAAAGCACCAGTTCAGGCAGATGAAAGGGCCTGCATGCCGGCCCTCTCCCACCCTTCCCCGAAGGTACGCTGAGACAGTGATCGAGACTGGGCATGGTGGGGCATGCCTGTAATCTCAGCACTGTGAGACTGAAAAACAGGAAGGATCACTGCGAGTCCAATCTGTGTAGTGAGACCCTGTAGACCCTGTATTAAATACATTAATAAAAACGAAAGTGGAATCCCTAAGCTTATTTTCCTGACACTAAACAGTTCCATCCGATGGGACAGGATGTGTTGCTAATATCCAGAGTACTTTCTAATCTCAATTTGGTTGTCTACCACTGCAGGAAATCCTGCCTCACAGTTATAACATGTTGGAAATGGAAGGATTTCAGTGCTTTTGTGGAAATCTCAGGATATTCTATTTTGAGTTTTTTCCTAATATACGGAGATTTGAAGTAGTCTCAAACACAATTTTAAGGCCATTGTCATTTTCTGTCTTCTACCACAGAGAAAGTCAGTTACTATGGCTTCTTCACCAGTTGGTCACAGACCCATTCTTTCTTAATTAAGTAAGTTTTTGTATTGGGAGTTGTCTTAGTGAATTTCTGTGCTGCTGAGACAAAAGTACCCAACGTCCACAGTTAAAGGAGGTAATACTGACTTCAGTTTACAGTTTGTAGCTGGACCCTTCCATGCCTTATTCCAAGGCGTAGCAGCAGAGAGCAAGCAGCAGTCAGCAGCAGCAGCGAGTCTGCCTTGTTTCTGCCTCCTTATATTCCATCCCAGCTGCAAGTACCTTGATTAATGCCACCGATCCCCAGCTAGTGCTTCTGTTACTCACACCCATAACCCTAGTGTCAAACTCTTTGCAAACAAATTTTAAGAGCATAAAATAATAAAAATTAGAAATGATATTGAATTTCAAAAAACAAGATGATAGGAATTCAACAATGGTTGCCACATGGCATAGTGTTCTCTTCAAAGTAGTTGTACAGGTTACCAGATAGAAGCATGTAAAACTGGTCAAAACTTCTAATTTTTTAATTGTTTCTTTCAATAAACAAGTAGAAATTAGTACTGCAATTATCTTAGATATCCTATCATCTATCTATCTGTCTGTCTGTCTATCTATCTGTCTGTCTGTCTGTCTGTCTGTCTGTCTGTCTGTCTGTCTATCTATCTATCTATCATCTGCATCCCTTCATTCTTTTCTCCTTTCCCTCATCCTAGCTATTCTTTCCTTTTTAACAATTTCTTTCCCTTTCACAATGCTATCGTACCTTTTAGATTTCATCTAGTTTCACACATTCTTACAGTAGGGAGGCAACAAGATGTTTACACATTCATAAATGCAGGTCTGATTTATTTCACTTATGAAACAAATGTTTCTCTAGTTGTATCCATTGACCTATAAAAGCCCCAAGCTTTTAATACAAATTCTCGCATCGTAAACCAGCCACCTTCAAAACTCCCCACCTATGACTGCCTGAGGCTTGCGGGGCTTATCTCATTTCAGCCATACTGAGTGTAGTGCTCAGTCTTTTGAAAACTGAGTTAAATTATCATGTATCAGGTGAGCAAAAGAAGGCCCTGGCTCACTCTTTCCAAATCTCTACTAATGCTTGAACCACCAAAAATCCTCATGCTACTTATCACTCCCAGAGTTTTAGGTTGGCTTTGAATTCATCCACTTTAGCTGCTGGCTGAACTCAGTTGTTTTCCCTTGAAGTGACAGACTAAGTTCAGTGAGATAGTTGAATGTGGCGCAAGAGTAAGCACGTTTTGGGTAAATTCTATGGCACTGCAATATGCTGACAATAGTGACAGATTTCCTAAAAGCAATCCTTTGAGCAGTTTTTGTAATTCAAAAGCTCTGGCCATTTACTTGTCTTTAGGAACCCATTTCATTTTTATGTCTAAGAAAAGCTGTGTTTGCTCTGCGTCCATATCTGCACAGATCTATGTGAGCACACATGAGGTAAAGGTGTGTACTTTAATGTGGATTAACAATTTTGGTCACATTGTCCAAATGTACTTAGGTTCCTGTGACAGTTTTTGGTTACCATGTTTCTCATGGATGGCACAGTATGTAGCTGACATTCAAAAGTGACCTCTTTGTCCCAAATAGTGAAATAAGAAAATTTTCTGTCAAGGGAAGATGCTCTGTCCATTGAAATACCACCGTAAAATAATGAATTTAATTTCCATCATATGCAAACAATTAAATATTGATTGACAATAAAAGTGTATATAATACATCCACATATGCTTTCTTTTAAAAATATATCACATTAAAAACAAGCATTGTTACCTAATTGTCCACATCAGTAGCCTCCTCAGTCTGCACTTTGTATACTGTGATTTTCCAGTCTTCTCTAAAAATTGTCTCAGTATTCTTGCTATTTCACTAATTTGTCTGATTACTGTGCTAGCTGAGAGAGGAAGACATGCCATCTTTTGAACTGCAGGTTCTCTTGGATGTCCATAGCAGAAGGCAAGTTCAACTCTTTTAATAGTAAAAGCCTTTTAGCTTTTAGCCATGACATTACCCACAGAGAATAATGCTCTCAGTGCAGACATATTTGATCAGGTTGTGCTTTCCATAATTCTGCTTTTCATGTTCACATACTTTGTTTTTAAAAACTTGGAAGGCTTGTTTTTAAAAATAAGATGTTTAGACTCTAGGTTTAAAATAGTTTTGAAGACTTCCTGAGTTCACCATCTATTATAGAACTAATGTTTGGAGAGGACAGAACACCTGCTGCAATCAAACCATGTTTACAATTCTTGTTATTTTCTAATAACTGCGTTTTTCTTTTGTTGGCAGTCTTAGAGTTTTCTGCTACTTCATTATTTGGTCTCTCTGCCTTTACAAAGAATTCTTTGGCAACACAATACACATTTTTGTTTGGGTTAGAGTGTAGACTTACTATAACAGTGACTGTAGTAACAGTGCAGAGTAGGAAAGAGGCATAGAGAGAAGTGATAAAAAATAATGGAAAAATATGTTCAAACTAAAATAAATGATGGATTATGATTTAAAGTTTCCAACCAGATACAACTGTAACTTTAAGCACATCAATGTTATTACTACAAAGTCTGCTACTAATCAACTTAAATATTATAGAGTGTTTATATGACTCTGCAAGCCATTGACTTATTATGTTCCATCAAACCCATCGGTATATTGAACTACATTTGTAGCCACTCCCTTAGTGCCAGCTCACGGCCTCAGCACCTCCTCAGGTGATCAGGCATTAGATTCTCATACGGAGAGTGGAAATAAGATTCCTTGCATGCATAATTCACAGAATGGGGTGTGCTTATATAGAAATACAGTGCTACCCTGAAACGAAACGAGATAAAGCTCAAGCAGAAAGGGGAATGAAAAGGAGTGTGTATAAACATATATAAAGCTTTTCTTGCTCACTGGGCACTCAGCTCCTGCTGCGCCCTTGTGCCCCAATTTACATCATCAGTTTATATCATCGAGTTCCTGTTTATGTCATCAGTTTTTGCTATAAATTTTAATATTAATTTTTCTGTTTATTTTTATTTAGTTTCCTCTCGTTCATCCAGTGTTTTAAAACAGTGGGGTAAGCCCATAATTTGATATATTTTATCCTTTGATAAGGGTGTCCTCAGATATGATATGGTTTTTTTTTTCTTTTACATTTTAGCAAAAGGTCTATAGGGTGTTCAGGGTCTCACTACTAGGTCAAACTCATAGTGATTTTGCTGTTTACAGCCTCCCAAAGGCTAGGATTACAGGTATGTGCCACTATACCCAGTATCAACTGCCTTCTTAATGTGCCTTGGGGGCAGGGCTGGCACAGCAGGTCCGGGGATTGAACCCTGGCCCCTGTGCTTGCTTGTAGGCACTTTAATCCTCTGTGCTATTTGACCAGCCCTATGACATGATTTTATATACATTTTTTTTAGCTGTTTTCCATAAGTCTTGAGAGGTTTTATCTTCACTTCTTTCTGAATTACAGTTTGAAAATATTTTTAAATATTTTATAATTTTCTTTGTGATTTTTGTTTTTGGTAGTTCATGTTTTCAGCATATAATGATTACATTCATCATGGAGTAAATTACACAAACTGTTTTCACTCTCTTTTCATTCCTTTCTCCTCCACTTCAAGCCTCTTTCCTTCTCTTGTTCCCCTTCCATCTTCAGACAAACTATCTTCCCATTTTCCTATCATCTATATTTTATTTTGCTCTTCATTGTTTTTGGAGTTGCTCATATAAAAGAAACTATTTGCAATTAATGTGATTTATCAGATTTATTTCATTTCAAATTATGGTTTCAGTGTTCATCTATTTTACATTTAACTTAAGCATTTGTTGGCAATGTATAATTTCCATAAGTTTGTAAGTTTCTCAAATTTCTTCCCATTAATCTAATTTGAACCTATTGTGATCAGAAAACCTTTGTGGAAGCCTAGGAGATGACTCAGTAGAATAAGCACTTCCCTAGCAAGTGCAAGGGCCTGAGTTCAATCCCTGGTTGGGCAAAAAAAATTTTTTGAATGACTAAATTTTTAAGATTTTATAAGTTTATTTTATAAGGACTCTCCAATGTAGTATTCTGTGTGTACTTGAGAAGAATGCATATTTTGCAGTTTTGGAATAGTATATTTACAGTTCTTGTTAGGTCTAGTAGATTTTCAGTGTTTTCAAATTTTCAGTTTCCTGCTGAGAGTTTTGGCTAACTGATGTAACTATGATCAAGATAGGGTGATTATTATTGCTAGATTGTCTATCTGTCCTGCCCAATTCTTTCAAAACATTATTTTTTTATCATTTTGGAACTCTGATGTTAGGTACAGATGCATTCTACTGAAAGCAACCCCTATTTGTTCACATTAACATTACATTATCTTTGATAAAAGTTGTATAATTTTATGCTTGATTTTTTACCTGAAAACATCTATTAGATACTATAGGGTAGATTCTTTTATCTTCTTTTCACAATATTCTATAGTTTCTTTTTCACTTTAAAATGCAGAAATGGAGAATCTTCACTCTTTGGCTTCTGTTCCACATAAGATTCTGTGGAAGTTAGATTTTACATATATAGGTAATTTGATAAATGTAAATATTCAGAGACAGAGCCTTCTTATAATTTCCTATCATTTATTTTATCAATAAATTCGTAGAAATAAAATGAGCTTCCATTCTTTATTCTTCAGCTTCCTCTTAGGGAATAGCTGAGTTGAAAACAAAGGTATTGGATTCCCTATCTCTGGGTCATTGGGGAAGCAGTGAACTTGGTAGATTTAGGTGAGGTCCAAGTCATGCTGTGTCTCCCAATGGTCACTTCTGCATTGCTGTGAAAATCATGCTGAAGAGATCATTCTTAATTTCCATGCACTTTACCTTTCCAATAATTTTGAGCACCCAAATATATCCCCTTCTGAAATTATTTAGAAGAATTTTGATTTCATATACAAAACCTTAGAATAAAACTACTGGATATCAAGGGAAGTTTTATAGAACAGACAAACCAGACTACTAAGAATCTGAGACTGTTAATCATATTTATTCAGATCAATAGAGAGACATGTTCCCAATAACTGGAGAAAATAATGCTACTAGTGTATGTCATGTATCTTAAAATTTTACTTATGCTTTTCTATAGCAAAGTGACAACTGAGAGTGAGAATCTAGAAGATTGATTTATTGCCACAATAGAAAATTTTGACAGGAATAAAAAAATATTAGGACTTTTGTGTAGGCTACTAGTTTCTGGATGCAAGAACAATTTGAAGGCAGTAATGTCAACTTGGATAAAAACGCTTACAATGATCCAAGTTAGCAGGGTAAATTAATACTTTACTTAAAAAAACACAATTTTTCTTTTTGTTATGGGTTAATGTAACATGAAATATTTCAGGTCATTAAATTCCAGACTGAGTTTCCATTCTCACAATGAAGATCAAAGACTACTAATTTATTTGAAAGAGTACAAGACTGATGATAGGGATTAGGATATGTGAGGAAATCAGGTGATATTTAAAACACCAAGCTCCCAAACCTCACAGAATCTCCATTCCCAGTAGGTGTAGTCTTTTCCTCCAATTTGCTAATCATGATGTAGCCTTTTACTAAACATTTCTTTGGTATGAGATCTCACTGGGGTCCAGAAAATAACCTCAAAAGAGATAAGTTTTATATGCCCAAAGAAATATAAAAATATATCAATTAAATCTTCATTAAACAGAAATATGTGTGCACTGTTTTTAATACTTCTTGGCTGTGGAACACAAAAATAAGCCTCTGACAGAGCCAAACGTATCCTTTGCAATCCCAGATTTAAGATTCATCTGGTTTGAGAGGTTGGGAGCTCTGTTTGTTGTGTTACTGAAACCTGGATTTAACAATGACTAATCTGCCATAATTTTTTATATAAAAGAGATTAACAAAGCCATCAAATAGGAATTTTTTAAAGAATACAGAATAGTGATAGAAAAAAGCAGGCATTGTGTAAACTAAACAAAGTAATAGGAATTCAGCAGTCATTGCTGCATTGCATGATACTGTAAACCTCCTTCTGTGTGGGACTTAATGTGGCTCCACCTCGTGGAGGGGAGAGAGGCAAGCCACAGTTCAGAAAGGATCTGACGATGATGCATGCAGGCCGAAGTTCTGCAAGGCTCTCTTGATGGTGGATTGGAGCAGAATAGGGCTCCCCAAGGCGCCTGCAGGTCCCCGTGTAGTCAGGTCTCCCTGGCAGTCTTCAGGGTGAGGATGTGGGACGCAGGCTCTGCAGAAGTCCTTCCGGCATGCTGGGTGGGCGGGGCTAGGCCTCATGAATGTTCTCTGCAGTCTTCCAAATGGAAATGTTTGAGATTAAATTTTGTCATCCGTAATCCACTCATTTTACTTACTTACATGGAAAACTGACTAGGGTTCTATTTGTTTAGTGCTCCCAGTGTGAGAATGGTTAATAGAGTCCTGATTTAAGTCATCACTCCTTAGCCTTGAAGATCTCAGTAAGTTTATACCTAAAGTGCCTAAATTCATTTTCCTTCAGTGAAAGCCCAGTATTCTCAAGGAAGTTGGATCCTGTCTCCAAGTATGTTCTTTAAATTTTCCTTCTAGTCTTTCCAAAGTAATCTGTACCTACTGTTCCATGATGATTACACATTGAAAAAAGTAGAATAATGATACTTTTTGGATATGACTGCTCTCAGTTCTTCATATAAAATGCACATATCCATGTGTAAGATACACAGTACTCTGCTGTTATTCTCAGGCTGAGTAGAGACTTGTGAAGTTTGGGCAACAAATGAATATTGGACAAAACATAATCTCATGGTAGTTTTATGAGTTTAGGAAATTATCTTCTTGCTACTTCTCTTGCCTTTAAATGTCAAAGGGCAAATAAACTTTGTAAATTCAATAAAATTTAGAGAATCATTAAAGTAGGGATGCTATAAATATATGCTATGAGTCTTTATGGAAACAACAGTATGAATCTTTATGACCATGTGAATATATAAGCCACGTTGTATCCATAGTCAATCAGACTATTGTAAAACCAATCTAGAAATCATGTGACAGGGATTTTAATTTTAGAATCAAGCCATGCTACATTTAGCATAGTTTCTGACATTCCAGTTGACATCACAGGTAGAAGCCCTTTTCATGATTTGGTGGGTCATTCTTAGAGGTCTGGTTTACAATGATCCCTTGCAGTTCTTTTGATGGTATCATAATCTTCTGTTAGGAAAACATCATTAGTGAAAGTATTCAGAAAACTGTCAAAGCATTTTAATAAATTTAAGTTACCTCTGTGAAAAGAAGACACATTTCTTTGAGATCAAGCTGTAAAATGTTCCAGTATAATTTTATCTTTCCATATGTTACTTTACCCTACATTCAATAGTATAGCTAGAAAAGCAAAATTTATTCCTAGTCTTATTTTTCAGATCTATATCCTTCTTCTGATACCAACACAATAGATTTCCAAGATATAATCCCATTTATCCTTCTAACTTTGCTATATTTATTTTTCTCTTCTGGATTTTAGGGACAGCAATGAGTATTTTTCACTGGATCTCTGAAGAATCTCATTAGGTGACATTCTTAGATGCAAGTTTTACATACCTTACTCAATTTTTCTTTTCAAACCTAATTTTTAGTCGACACATATGTGCTGTAAACTAAACTTGAACTCCATTTTGTCTGATAATTAATGTAATTGTAAATTTTATATTTGTCTCTATAATATTTTATATAATATTTAATCTATTTTCAACCACCTCTATATCATTTTATTTGGAATTATTTTTTAAACTAGGATTTCAAGTGCAACTGCACAAATTTTAACCTTTTCAGTAAGGACTTCAAAACATTTTCATTTTCAGGTACTCACTTAGGATAGTTCAGTAATAAAGTGAGTGCAGCAATAAGTCAGTTAGGCAATTTTTTGTTTTCCAGTGGGTATAGAAGATACATCCTATTACAAGATATTTCATTAAATAGGCAATAGTGTTAAGTCTAAAATTATATATACTTTGCTATAAATGTACTTTATTGCTAAAAATGCTAGTGATCATTTAACCCTTCAGTGAACCATGATTATTTTCTATACTAAAAGGCTATAATTTGATATTGATAGCTGTTGAGTTCCAAAGATTGTGCTTGCTAAAATTTGAGGGCTCCAACAGTAATTTCTGAAACTACAAAAACCATAGTTGGCCACATCAGCTTACTTTTGCTGTCCTAAATATTTCTCTAGGGCATTGTTGATGTTTGATGGCATTTTGACCACAGAATTTTTTTTTCCAAATTGGAGTTAAGCCTTCTCAATCTGTGTTATTGCCTTGTGCATATATATATTATCATGCCTTTTTGTCATTTCAATAATGTTTATAGAATCACCATGAATTATAGATTCCATCTCAAAAATTTTCTTTTCTTTTCCATAGGAAACAAGTTTTCATCATTAAAGTTTTATCACAAGGTTGCAGATGCTATCACACTGTCAGGTCCTGCTTTTAATTCTAGATTTCTTGTAATTTATACCAGATCTTCAGTTATTTTCTCTTCTGTAGTCTTACATTCTTTTAAGTCATCTATAAAGATTAGAATCAATTTCTTCCATAATCTGTTTAGTTTTGGTATTTGAATTTCCTCTCATAAATCATAAATATTGTTACTGCATTTGAGGCCTGAAAATTATCAGACTATTTTCTGTTTATATTGCCCAGATCCATCAAAGGTATCATTATCTATGGCAGCTGTAGTTTTATGAAATATATTTCTTAAACAAGAAGACCTAAAATTGAAAATCACTTCTTGATTCCTGGTTTTTAAATGTTGTGTTAAAAGGAATTAAATCAACATACATTTCTTTGTAGAGGTCAACCACAACTTTTGGGTGACCAGATTCATTGGCAATGAGCAATATTTGGAAAGGAATGTTTTTTCTGAACAGTAAAGTTTCAACAAGGGACTTACAGTATTTAGTCAGTCATTTTGTTATATAGGCCTTGCATCATCTTGGTCTTAACTATCCAGCAGAAAAGTGTAAAAATGAGGTATAAAAAGTAAAGCCATATTCATATACTGAGTTGTAAAAGGCTCAAGTCGGCAACTTCTAACATAGACAGCTATATGAACCCACTACTATTGTAGACTACTGGATTGGATTACTTTGCTGAATTCATGTACCTACGATATACAAATGGCAATACACATCTCTGACAAATGTAGAACACACAAATAGAATACACATCTCTGACAAAAGCAAATAAAAAAGCAGAATATAAATGAAGGATCATTTTGTAGTGAAAAAATATGCATATATATATATATATATATATATATATATATAATATCATAGATATGTAGTGCTTTCTCTTAGTTCGGTGAGAAGAAAGATTTGAACTAATAGTGTTTAGATAAGATATCATGTCTGCATCTTGTACTATGAATAACTACTACAAAGACAACAATATACAATATATTATAACTGCCCTACTAACCTGTTTTAAAACTGCCTCATTGCTACTTCTTTCTCAATATAATTATTAAAAAATAAAAATAAAATTATTTTCATTATACATACAAAAGAAAGAGAAAAAATAGTGCTTATACAGATACTCAATGCAAGAGTACAGACCTTCAATTTGTACAAAAGATAGTGTCTGCAAAACACAACCAAGTGACATTCAACAAAGTGAGAAGCGTCTGTAGTATGTTTGTTGATATTAGATTTGTTTCTCACTTAGTGTGCATTTTTACTTGCCATGAAGTATCCCTTCTTCTTTCTCACTAGTGCCTGCTTTGTATTGGGATAATAGCATTTATTCATGCACCCATTTCTCCATATCGTATTTTAAGTAGTCTAACTTAAAAGCTGATTGAAGATTGTTGACACAGTGAGATCCTGAAATGGTAGGTTTGTAAACCACAATGTAAGAATGGGAAATGGAACAGAAGTACTGCACAATTAACTCAGTTACATGTGGTAAGTATTCTTTCTTCTCAAAGATATTCTTTTGATGACTTCAAAAGCACTCTGTCCATTTTAGACTGTGGTTATTTTTCAGGTATACTACCCAGCTTCTGCCTTCTTCAGATGTTTTCCATTTACTTTTGTAGTTGAATCAACCCCCTGCAGACTTTTATTTGGATTCTGTATACCTTCTTTCTTGGATTTTTTTTTTTTTTGCTTTGTTTTGTTCTCATATAATGTGCTCTTAATTTTCTTAGAAAGAATTCATGGCAGAATAACTTCCTTGTTGCTTCTATTCCTCAAAATTATTTCAAATCTTTCTTGTACTTGATTAAAAATTTGAGATGATGGGTTACCTAAATGTCCTTAGTTGATCCTTTCATGGAGCATACATGTGCTGAAATACCACACTGCACACTTAATAATATATACTTACTATATATGTCAATCAAAGCCAATGATTTTAAACTTTAGCTGTGTATACAGTTGTAGATTCACTTACTTTTCTCCAGAGTTTAAATACAATGTCATTTTCTTTAAGCAATTGACTCATAAATTATTAACATAATGTCAATAATGATAATTCAAATATTGTTGAGAATAATCTGTTTTTATAAGTAGAAACAACAGTATTGGCTATCAGACTATGACATTTTAACTGCACAAATATAATTTTGTGAAGTATAGATAAGTTTAAACAATCCAATTATGTCTTACAAAGCACATTGAGTTTCTCAATGGGAGAAAGATAAAGAGCATGAAAAAGCAGGCATATGTTGTATAATGATCTCAAAATTTGTAATGTCTATAGTTTTATATTCTTTATTTTTGTTGCAGATATAAATATCCTTCCTTCTGAGCACAAAAGATTGGTACCTTCTATAACGACATAGAATCAGTTCTGTTCTCTCCAACCAAGGCCACTCTTGAGCTAAAAAGTTTGTATCATGATTCAGCATGTAATGAGAGAAGATAAAACAGTAAAGTATCTTTATATATGCATACATCCATTCGCATATCTATATGTATTTCTTATGAGTGATTATCTCATACAATCAAGAAGGATATGTAGGCTTTCATGTTCCACTGATTCTGGACTGTGAAGACCGTAAGTAAGCATTCAAGAAGCAAAGATTACAAGTAAGACATAGAACCCCAGAGATACACCTGAAACTCCACAAGATGACCTAAGCACCATGCTCATTTTTATTACCTTCACCTCAGTGCAAAATGTATCCTGCATTACACACTATCTCAGAAATAAGAACAAACTTGGTCTTTGAGTCAAAGAATGTAGAGAAAGTCCCCACTGATGTTGATTCACACCATCGAAATGGGTCAGCTGATCAGTAACAAAGTTTTTAAAGTACACAATATCCATTTCTTTCCCTCCTTCTTTTATTTCTTACAAGAATAACCCTAAACTCATCCTACTTAGAAACACACAAAAAAGGAATTATGGGTAATGTGAATCCTCCTGGTAAAGTAACACATTACAAGTCCATAATAGTTCTCTCAAAGTCATAAATATAGTTTCCTCCTGAAATTTTATGCATCAAAATGAGAAAAAATTATCTTCAGTAATTTTCCTAGGAACTTCTGGTGGCCCTCAGTATGATCCTAACATATGCTGAGCAGGATGAGTTAAGCTAAAATTAAACTTTTTAAATATGAATTTGTTTAACACTGGCTGCTTCAATGTCTGCCAAAGAGAATCCTTTTTGGTTCACCCTGATCTTACCCAATTAACTTTTGTTTTATTTTAGGGAAAGGTCTACAGGGTGTTCAGGGTCTCACTACTAAATCAGACTTGTAGTGATCCACCTGTTTACAGCCTCGCAAGAGTTTGGATTACAGGTGCAAGCCATCACACCCAGTCTTATTTGCTGTCTCAGTGCGCCCTGGAGCGGGGCTGTTACTGCAGGACTGGGGATCAAACCCTAACCCTCTGTGCCTGCTCGCAAGTGCTTCAATCTGCTGATCTGTTTGGCTGGTCCTCTCCATTAATTTTTGAATTATAACCACTCCCAAACCCTTCTGTGTTGAAAGATACAATGTTAACATACACAAAATTTTCTTTTGACTATTATCTTTTGATGGATTTGAAAGTAACATCACACTATTATTAGGAAATTTAAATCACTTTAAATAATAATATGTTTAGTTAAGATACAAGTTTTGATTCTTTTTGCTCTAATGGTGTCATAAGCAGCAACACTACAGAAGTGTTAATAATCAAACTCACAGCTGGGTCTTGTCAATACAATCAAAGTGAATTAACACTGAAATCAATGGCTGGAGCAGTTATATATTCATTTTGCTATCTTTCATACAGCCAAGGCCATTACATGGTACTTCAAATGCATAATCCAAAATGGAAGGGAAATGAGATTCAGCTGTCTGCAAGAGGCACAGGAGACCTGCTGACAGCATAACAAGCAATTCAGTGGGCTCCATCTATCAAAAATTGTAAGCCAATTTTTATAAAACAAAGGACCTGGAAACAAAATAGCCAAAATGCTCTACTTTAATAATGAGATGGGACTGATAGTTTGATCAATTTACACATTCACTTGTCCAGAGGCTTTTGTTGAGAAGCAAATATGTATGAATGCTTAATCACTTTATGCTTTGAATTTGCCAGGCAGAGTGTATTGTGTAGATATAAAAACGTGCTTATTTTGGTAGAGGTTGAATTTGAAGTAATGAATTTGAAAGGCTAAAGTGTAATCCTTTCCAAATAAGGCTGTCATTGAAATAGAAATGTCCTTGGTATCAAGATGATCATTTTAAGGTTTTGCCTTGTCATATCTTACATGATTTTCGTGCCATTAAAAAGACACACACACACACACACAGAGAGAGAGAGAGAGAGAGAGAGAGAGAGAGAGAGAGAGAGACAGAGGCAGAGGCAGAGACAGAGGGATAGAGCTGAGGAGGTAGCTCAGTGGCATAAGTGCCTGCCTAGCAAGCACAAGGTCCTGAGTGCAATCTCTGATACCAGGAAAAGAAACACCAAAAACCAGAGATAGAGACATAATTAAAATGCAATGGTAGAGAGAAACAGTTACTGAGGCTTACTTAAATTATCTGCCTAAGAATAAAACTTAATACATTTATAATAAGCAGACTAATTATAAATAATATGTATCCCATTTATTTCAACATTTTTATGAATAAGTCATTAATAGTTAAGGTGAATCACAAAATACATATTTACCATGGCCAGCAGAAACACCCGCTGATTGATTATTCTATTCTCTTGGGGTAACTGTCCGCAGAGTTTAAGGCAAAATATAAAATTACATCTAGCAGAGAGCACGGAATCAAGAAGAATACAGCTCATTTAGTAAAAATGATAGGTAACAGGGGGACAGGGATGCAAAAAAAAAGGTGGGGGGTTAATCAGCCCGAAAAGTCACAAAAATCAAGGGAAATGGGTATGAAGCAATTCTACAAATGGTTTCCTCAGGCTTCAAACCTTTTTGGTTTGGTCAGTATGCATTAGCTCTCTAGAATTAGTCTTGGAGGAGCTGTCCAGGTAAAATTCTTAGCAGATCAAAGGATTTCTATTTGTAGAGGTAGCTAATATGTACCTGGGTCATGTATAGGAATGTCTACAGATAGACCTAGTCTTTTAACTGGTTACTAGTTGTATGTAGTTTTATTTCTCTATCTCTAAATGGGGAGAGTCCACTATGATGCATGATTTCAAGGCCAGTGACACAGGAGCTGATGTCTGGGCTGGCTGCAGGGGTACGGGGGCCAGTGCTGGAGCTAGAGCTTGCAGAAAAATGGTGGGGTCAGGTCTCGCTCTGATCTTCTGGGATTAGTGGGTAGAATTTTTCTGGGTAGGGTGGATGCTTCAGTCTACCGGATCCCTGAGGGGCACATCAGCCTCTGGGCCAGTCTGTTGTGTATCATTGATCACAGATTTCCAAACAGCAGCTTGCAGTGCAGAGCATCCCTGCAGGAAAGTTTTGACAAAAATACTTTGTCCAACATGACTACAGCATATTGAGCCTTTATTTCTAACTCATACATAGGAAGTTCTCAGCATCTGTCAAGGGGTCTATTTTTTAAAGAGCAGTACATCACAGTACAGCATGTAGCACAGTAAAGTCTCAGTCTAAGATGAGCTTGTCAGCTTTCTTGGTCACAAGGACAGTTGCTGTTAGAGCATAGAGACAACGGGGTAAGGTAGCTATTAGAGGCTATCGAGCACTCCCGGAAATTGGCAGTCTGAGTAAGCATATAGAAGACAGCAGCTCTAAGAAATTTATGGAGTTTCTTTCTTGTGACTAGTTTCTGTGAGGTATTGTAGCAGAGCCTTTTGAGAGGCAATGCATATGGAGGGGAATACTGGTAGAATTGGCAGCTTAGGGATCTTGAACTGGTCTTACAGGTAGAAGTGTAAGGTGGGGCTTTCCTTGGGCCAGAGCTCAAACACGAAAAAGACACAATTGATAGAAAGTACTGGGGGCAAGGCCTTTAGCCATGCTTCTGGAAATGAACCACTCAAACTTCCAGGATCATGATTATCAGGCACTGCAGGGTGATGTTAGTGCTATTCTTCCTCCCAGGCATATGGTCAGAGTCAACATCCACCCCTGGACAGTGGACCAGAGCATCAGGGAACCTGGTCACATCCCAGGAGAGGTATAAGGCACTCAAACATGTACAGAAATTCATGTTTGTCAAAATGTCCATCCATCTCAGAGGATCTGTTTTGACAGTTTCTTTTTGGTGGGTGCTCCAGTGAATAACTTCAGTAACTTTAGATGTGTTTATTAGCTTCTTGCCTCCCTCTTTGAGGACTTCCAGGAGAGTATTATGAGACCACCCTAAGACTTCAGGACACGCTGTTTCATTCCAATCCCAGTTTGGATGTGCTTGAGGGAAGACTTTGTTTACCCAAGTGTCAGAATCAACCACAGTGGCAGAGCCTTTTGAGTTTAGCAAAGCTTCAGCCCAATCTAAAATGCGGTGACATTCTTTAATATCAACCGTGGTCACAAAGAGTTGCTGACTGTAGAGCAGTAGGCAGCTGTAGAGCAGTAGGTAGGCTGACTGTAGAGTCAGTGCAGAAGGGAGAACTGTGAGTGCTGCTATCAGAGCTGCCTGAGAAGCTTGGAACTAATGAATGTAAGAAAGAGGCAGGTTGGACTCTGGGTTCTTGAGTAGAACAGCACAAAGCCTTTCTGGCTCGAGCTGAATTTGATAGACTTTTAGACAGCCGTGTAGGTTTGTTTTGACAACTAGCACAGTTTTCATGTTATGTAGGACAAGGGTGCAAAGCCAAGGTGGGAGTTTTCAACCCCTTTTATCAACTGAGAGATGGTCTTTTGTCTTAGGATCTTCCCAGTTGAAGGTAATTATGGGAGCAACATGCAAGCAAAGGAAGGCATTTTTAAAATCCAGGATGGCCTCAAAATGATGTACGGTTCAGGAAGCACAGCGTGCAAGGTGATGGCTGCATTGCTGACAGCCTGGAGATTTGTCCAAGGTGAATAGCAGTCTGTCAGGGTGAGGTGTGGCTGATGCCTCCGTGCTTTCCATGACGCCAGTGGGCATTGTGGCAAGGTGGCTTGGTTGGTGGTCAGGCGCAGAGGCAAGTCTACTTCATGCTTCTGGGAAGTTTGAAGCTTTTGGTTATGGAAAAGCACTGACAGAGGGAAAAGAAGGCCTTTATTGCCTGCCCTGGAGTAGTGCCAGAGATTGCAAGAACCCTTGGAGGAAGTAGCTGGGGAACAGGTCTTTATTGGCCTGCACCAGGGGTGGAGTTTACATGAGTAGAATAAAGGCCTAGAGGAAGAACTCAGAAGTCAGGCTGGAAGTGACATGCTGTCAATTTTGGGATCCAAGCACATGTTGGTCTGCTGCCAAGGTGACTCTGGCAGAGTTCCATATGAGCAGAAACCCATCATGAGGGGTTTGCAGAACTTCAGGATTACCGTTATCTGTCTCAGGCTGATTCAGGAGTCATTTTCCTCTCACAGAACAATCAAAGTTGAAAGCACAGGGTTAAATGAGAAGGATGCAAAGGGGTTGTCCTCCCAAGCTAAGTTTGTGCTTGGCAACAGACAAGATTCCCAGTTGCCCTGGGGGTAGTAACACATGACAGCAGGAACTTTTGAAGGCAGTGTTGTGTTCCATGGAAAGACTTTCCCCAGTAAGTCACAGGTTTGTCCCAAAATTCTGCAATGACCATGGATTCTCAGGAACCCAATGGGTTTTAACTCATTTGTTAAGGCTAACAGCCCAATGTTTCTCAGTCAAAATGCGTAATGCAGAAGGAGTTACTGACATTCATCTCAGGTGGGCGTTAAATGAGCCCACCTGAGCAGGATAGGTGTAGCTCTGGGGAGGGGCATTTGTGGTCAAAGGCATGCTGTGAACAAGAGCTGGCTAAATTCAGTGGAACTAGATGAGTCGGGATGGGCGTGAAGTGATAGGTGTAGGCAACAACTGCAGCAGCTGATGAGGGTGCCAAGGTGGGATTCTCAGGTAGAATGGGCTTCTTTTTCCTTATTTTTTCTTTGATATGCAAAGAGTAGTTTGGTTTCATTTTAACTCCATAAACCTATTTTTCTGCAGTCAGGGATTGTGGGACTTAACTACTTAGTTCCTATTTTGTTTCTATGTAGTATGTGTTGTGTACCCTTGAGCAATGGAAGAACAGACAAAGGGTAGGTACCCCGAGAGAGAGAGAGAGAGAGAGAGAGAGAGAGAGAGAGAGAGAGAGAGAGAGAGAGAGAGAGACCACTCAGATGCTCTGGCCATGCCCCTCCTAGGGACATAGGCTCAGCTTAGCTAAGGAGTTTACAAAGTCCCCATTAGGTCTGTCACCACAGAGCCACAGGTGTGGGCCCAATCAGCCACTGTGAAGAGCGCTTTCCCATCTTGGTACACAAACACGGCAGCCTACTGCTTCTGTTGTCCATTCTTTTCCCTCGCACATTCATTCAGCAGGCACTCAAGACATTAAATATTCCAACCCTCTTCCCTTGATGGTGGCTTTAACCAATGCGTTGGTCAAGCTCTTCTGTTCAAACTGAGCAGGACTAACCAAGCTGGTATTCCATCCAGGGCTCCCCATGGAGTTAGGGAGGCAAGAAGACAGACAGATTATATCCTTCTCCCTTTGGGATCCAATGTGAGCCACTTGGGCAGGGATCCAGAAATCCTCCTCCAGACCTCAAGGGGACTGGAGGAATCTTGAGGGCATGCGTTTGTGTGAATACCTGGAGAGGCCCTGTTTCCTTACAATAGGGTCACAACTGGTGACCAAAGATGTCAGCCTATTCAGTCTTCCTTGGAAAAACACCAGATGCAGTGGCAAGCAGAAATACCAAAGCAACACTCAGGGTTTGGCAGCAAACTTATTTATAGCAACGAGAAATGATCAAGATCATTCCCAGAATATGAGGCCCTGTTCTGTTATGGTCTAGGACTTACACTAAATAACCAGAATGTATAGAGGCAGAATGGATTATCAATTTGGAACTGGGTTGTACAATGAGCATTATAGAGCCCAGCTATGCATTGCAATGTCCAGTTGTTTCTAAGAGATCAGAGACAACTGGAACAAAAACTACTACCTGAGAGCTAACAAAGTGAAGTATACTGACATGAGGGAGGAATATTTTCTGCTATAACTTAAATGTAAAAAATTTACTACTAGTAGAATGTATTTTAAAATACAACCCCATTAATGTAATGCAATTCCACAGTAGAATGTCAAAGCTAAATGGCAGAACTTTGCACTACTGTCTTAGCCCAGTAGCACATTAGGGACTGCTCAAAACTGAGGGAGAATAGAAACAATGAGAAATATCATTTTAGTCCTTCTCTAAGAGTTGCCAAAGTCCTAACAGCTTCAGCAACACTGAAAAATCCAAGTCCCAAGCTTCCAAGATCTAAGACAAACTCTTAGCTGTGAACTCCTGTACAAATAAAAAGTTATACACTTCCAACATGCAAAAGTGCATGGTAAGCATTGACATTCCAAAAGGTATACACAGCAGGATACAAACAGTTGGGACCCAAACAAGACCAAAGTCCAGAAGAGCAAATGTTAAGCCCTGTAGTTCCCTGTGGACCACCCAAAGCACGCTGTAATGAGCTGTGAGCTCCAAAGGCCTTACGTGGCTCCACCCCTTCGGCACTCCTGCTGGGAGCTCCTACAGCTTTTCTCTCAGGCCTGCTCTGCTTCCTCTCTTCAGCTTTTCTTAGACCATCCACATTCCTGACTTTTTCAAATTTCTGAGGTTTTCACTGAATAGGCCTCTCATTCAGAGCTTCACATACTACTCTCTCAGGGCACACTGCCTGGCCTCCCAGGCCTTCTTCTGAAATCTGGGTGGAAGCCTTCTGAACCTCAGAACATTTGCATTCTGCATGCGTCTGCCTACAGCCAAAGCCAAGTGGATGATGCCAAGTGCTGCAGCCAGCTGGAACAGTAGCCAGGGTTTCTTCTCCCTTGGCTGTAGCAGTTGAATGCCTGGATTGCTGAGCACTCTGACCTTGAACAATTATTTCCTATTGATTTCTTTAAAATCCATGTTATTTATAAGTTGCCTAGCAGGTTTCAAAGATGCTCAGCACAATCTTCCTTACCTGCAAGTATCAAGAAAATATATAATGTGCATATTTGTTTTACCTTCTTCCTCCTCTCTGTTTCTGTCTGACTCTGTCTGTCTTTATTTGTCTGTCTGTCTGTCTCTGTGTCTCTGAGTCTGTCTGTCTATCTCCCTCTCTCTCTCCCTCTCTCTGTCTCTCTCTCTGTCTCTCTCTCTCATGATTTAGTTTAACTGTAAACTTGCCCAAATGAAGAGACTCATGGAAGCCCCATAACCACTGAGTTTAATCTGCGGATGCTTGTAGTTTTCTGTGCTTTTAGGAGGTGGAGACAAGTTTAACTTGAGTCACTGGGGCAGGACTTTTGTGACTATATCTTTGTTGGTGCTCTTCCTCCATGCTATTTCCTGGTAGTTATTGTTCCTTCATGGCATTCCACTAAGTATTGCTCCTGCCTTGCAGACAACAAATCGTGGATTAAACCTCTGAAGTCATGAGGCAAATGAGCCTCTCCTTTAATTTACAAGTGTTGGGTAGTTTGTTCAGCAATAGCAAGCTCACCAATTCATTCCCTCTACAACTCTGTCTCTCACTCTCTCTCTTTCATCCAATGAGTAATCTTTAAACAATAAGGTTAAAGACCCTACCAGAAAAAAAGAAATTTCCTCTATTTTGTTTATACAAAATGATTCATAAAGATATGTTTCTGTCATTGGCTCACTCCTGTTTCCTACGATGATGGAAGATTTAAGACAAATAATATAGTTTTTATATAACAATATATGATTTGGATTTCTTTTCCCTCTTCTCTCTGTCAAAATTACCACATCTTCCATAAATACTGGAATGTTTTCTTCGACAAGTATAAGCATTTAATTCACTCAAGTGCACATTTTCATAGAAATGTTCATCTGTTTTAAAGAGATAACAGCCCTGTGATCTGATAAGATCTGTGATCAGGACCCTGTTTTTCTACTTTTAGCTTTTTGGGAGCATGCCTTTCACAGTTTGTTCCACATTTGTTATCTGTCAAACATTCTGACAGGAAATTCATACATTTTTTTTGAAAATTTTTTTGAAAATTTATTTAAATCTTAGAAAATATTTAAAGTATTTCATATTTTGATCTCCAATTTACAATTGAAATTGAGGCTTGGGTGGGTAAATAACTTGCCTAACACATTAAGTAATGATTGTAGGTTGGATGGTGCTTTACTAGAGGAACAGATGTAATACAAGAAACAGGTATAACACAAGATGTGCTAGTCACAGGGTCAGATGATGAAGTGAGCCGAGAGCGTCCACACACCACGGACTGAAGGCTTTGCTCCCAAGGTTTTATATTCCCTGCAGTGTTCCATCTAAAGGTATCTAACAATTTCTAATGGCCTCTAATGGCCGGAAGATTGAAGAATGTGCAACAGAAAGCTGAAGGATCCAATATGGAGGCTGAAGCGTCTGTGCTGGAAGCCAGGAGATAAAAGTCCAAGCTGATTGAGAAGACTGAAGTTTGTCGGAGGAAGTGGAATGCCAAATTCTTCTTCAACCCCTTTTTGTGCTAACTTACTCTGTGGCAGGGCCCTCACAGCCCTGAGTGTGGAACGGCCCGGAGATCTAGCCAAGCTGACACAGTATTGAGCAGCACAGAAAGACAGCTTTGTGACCTTGAATCAATTATATCTCACTTCCACTAAAGACTTTCAGCTTTCAGGTCATGTGTTTTTTGTTTTTGTTTTAATTCTTATTGAGTCCCTGCCTCCTATCTGAAATAAATATGAGGGGTTATAAAGCTGGAGACATTGCCCACCAAAGAAATGAAATTGTGGCAAAGAACAAAGGTATTACCAAGAAATGAAGAGAAATTAACTCGTGATATTATTAGTTAATCCTGGAATTCATTCTGCCTCAATAAATTCACCTGACACTTTAATAATTATGTAGATAAATAAATAAATGCAATTTGTTTGTTCAAACAACTTATATCTTTACTTCGTTGTACTTATAATAGTGGTTACTAATAATACTTAGAGTAATGGCCCCTGGTTTCAAAACTGCCTCTGAAATTACAGTTCATGCTATAATCAGTGTAGAATAAATCCTCTCAATGAAGGTGTTCAAAGAGAATTTTCACCAGTATCTTCCAAGTAAAATGATAGACTATAATTTCTTTCCTGTATTAACAATGAAAAAAAATGTCTTATATGAATGCAGAGTGGCAGTTTATTGAGGAAGTGTAAATGCAGTAGTTAGCTTCACAAAGTAACAACCAAAGTATGAATGAGCTTTTCATTATAAATCTCATTATCATTATGGATTTTCTGTAGATTTGGAACATATTTTTTTTCAAGACTCCAGTGAAAGAGATGTTAATATTCTTTTTCTGTCCATCAAAAACAATATTTTGGTACATGATTTTTCTTTCCTATAAGCAGAATTATACACATGTTTTAATAGCTGTCATATATATATATGTATAAAATGCATTTTTCCCTGTCTTTCTGGTGCCAAATCAATATATTCTAGTGAAGGTACAGATAACTCTTTCCTTTTTCTCCACTCCCTTCTACCCACTATAAAGAGAATTATTTCACCTGATTCAGATTTTGGAATCAACCATGCATTTTAGCCATCAGGATGAATTACAGGCTAAGAAGTTACTTGGTTTTAAATACACAGCCTTCAGCAGGCTGATGAAAGATTTCTTTTCAGTTGGCACACACAGAATGTGCTACTGCTTGTGCTGGATGAAATCATAGTGTGCGCTGATTTTTAGAGTGATTCTCGTATTCCTTGGCTCTGGCATAAATAAAAATTTTGTGACTGTTTGTCAAGTGTCTCCTTCAAGACAATCACTCGGTAATGTCCTTGGCACAGAAATATTCAGTAGTGAATCTTGTGTCTTCTGTACGGTACCTAACGCCAGCCTCTCTGATAGACAGTTCCTATGGATTGCTTCTCTAAAGTTAGTGCCAGCCACTTATTGAGCAATGCGAATTGTTATAATAATTCATTCGAAAACAAGACAGTAACATAGAGCAGCTGTACGGAGAACACAGCAAAAGTCCCAGACACAGAGCAGCTTCACACTTAGCAACTAGCTTTGATTAGATTTGAATTCTTAACTTTTAAGCCCTCAAATATTGCTCTTTGCTGCTCAGAACACCAATTTCGCCTCTAGTGAGGATGGTCAGATGCCAAGCAATGTTCTAGTAAATGAAAGAATGTCCTTTAAGCATCATATCACTTATACACTTAGATTAATATGAGGTATGGAAATAAGAAGAAAGTAGAGAAAAGCTACAGAAATTTTGCAAGGTTGGGTGAAAGCCAAGATGCCATGACTTGTTTAAGCAAAAGATTAGTGTGTTAACCTTGCTGGAGGTTTGGTCTCTATTTTAACATTGTCCTTTACCTAAAGGAAAAGCAGCATAGTATTTCTTTGTTGGCCTGTTGATTAAATGTTTGTAATTATCACACATTATGAGTGATGATTAAAGAGAGGAGTTTTAAGAAGGAAGTTGAGTAGAAAAAAATAAAGTACAGCATTCGTTCATAGAAATCACAGGGAAAGCTGAGGATATGATTGTTTTCCTCAAAAAATCAGAAGGACTAATTGCTATGAACCATATATAGTTCAAAAGACTGTAGCAGTTACCTTGTAAATCTTTAACAAAAGAATAAAATTTCTTTGATAGCTAAGACAAACTAGCCATTCATCACCAGCCTGAAAATTCTAGTGAGGGCAACCATAGTTTCTGATACATACTGCTAACATCAGAATTGTTCACAATTTGCTGAAAATTAAGTGAAGTTTCACAGATCTACTATTTTCACCATTCTAGGGCTATAAATGTTTGTTAAGTGTCTGCTGTAAACGGTTAGCCAAGATTGGTACTTCCAATAAACTTACAGAGTTTTAACTTCCATTATAGCTACAGACATCCCTAGATAGATCTAAACATAAAACATCATTGTGTTATTCAGTTTCAAAGGCACTGTATAGAGAAACATAGGAAAAAGAGGAAGGAGTGGAAATTATACAATCAGAGGAAGGAATGATTTTCTAGTGTTTTGCCTTGAATGAAGCTTATTTGCCTATTACATGTCAAAGCTCTAAAGAATTAAGCAAGATATAGAATTTCTAATTTAACAGGAAATTTAAATAATATCCTGACCTCTAGTATGCAGGAAAGGCAATTTCTTTTGTTATTTCTAAACAAATAAATATATAAATCTTAGTCATTCAACACCTATAAATTTTAAGTAATTTCAGGACCTGGGGAGATGGCTTAGTGGAATAAACACTTTCCTGGCAAGCACAAGGCCCTGAGTTCAATCCCTGTTTCCACACACAAAAAAAAGAAAGGAATTTCAAAAATTTACTACTTGGCTAAATGCATGAGCAACTTCAAATAGCTGGAATGGATCAAAGAATATTAATAATATAAACAAATTAGTTTCATGAGAGATATACACTAATTGAAATCTACTGTTTTCCAATTAATTAAATCTAATCTCTTAGGACTATTAGGTTTTTTTTATTTTATGGGAAAAACATAAAACAATTTTGTAACAGAATAATGGGAGCCCAAAAGAATTAAAACCATTATATAACAATGGTATATGTGCACCCATATTTACAGCGGCACAATTTGTAATCATTAAATCTTGGAAACAACCCAAATACCCATCAGTCAACGAATTGATAAAATTCTTGTGGTACTTTTGTACTAGGTGATTTTTCAAATACATTCAGCAAACTAAATGTCTTTTAAATTTAACATTTTGGTAAAATATTGCTCTTAAGGATATTATGAATATAAATCATCTTAATTATTAAAAGTCCTTAGAAACAAATACAGCTGTGATAATTTGTCAGTGTATATATGATTTTATATGTATGAAATTTATGATAAATTTCTTTCTGACTTAATAGAAATCTAATATTTTATTGTAGAGTTTGATGTTTCTATGAGAGATTAAAGAGGAATGTTTAATTTGGTACTTTGCCATATTCTTCTGAATAAATGATAATATATTTTATTCTTTATTTTATTTTTATTCTTTCTTTATTTGTTTGTTTGTATATTTATTTATTTTTGCGGTACCAAGGACCTTGCACTTGCCAGCCAAGTGCTTATTCTATTGAGCTATATCCCCAACCATGAGAATACATTTTAAAATTACAAATTTTCATCTAAGAAAACATTCTTAGAATAAGTGCATATATTCACAAAGGAAGTTTGAATGTTGTGCATGTATTTCCTAGATTAGAATTTTTCAATTGAAGAATTCTATGATAATGTTATCTAAATTCATTTGGGTAAAGCTTTATTATTCTGTTAAAGATTTTGCAGAAAACAATAGTAGTGGATAAATTTTATGACATGCATTTCTGCTTCTGTACATGTAGACCACAGTCAAATCTTAAAATATAGTCATAGTACATTCAATTGTCTAGGCAGATGGAGGCTCTGACCTAACCCATCACAATTTGTCCACATCCAATTTATCAAAACTGCAGCAGCTTGAACCCAACTGGCACAAACCATTAAGTTTGCCATTTGCAGGTAGATATAGTGCAGAATGTCATAAAAAGTAGCTGACTGTGATTTATATAATCTTTTTAACATAAATAACAGGGAAAATAAAGATCATTTACCTGTGTTCTATCTGCTCACCCTCTGAAATTTTTTCTGTTTATCAAGTTAAAAAGTCACAAGAAAGTTTGTCCCTGAATAATGAGATGCATCAAAATGTAACCAAAATCTAAAATGCATGCTTTCTAATAATGTAATGTGATTATTAAAAATTATCTTTGTCTTGTAGGAATATAGTTTTTAACTAATCTGTAGATGAAAGGAAAAATATGATTTTTAATGTTTATCCCATTTTTTACCTCATCTAAGCATGATTTATTTTTGAATTACCACTAAAAATGACTTTCTTGTGGTACTTTCCCCAAGAGGTTGAATTGCTGAAATAACACTGATTGAAATGAAGTTTTACTTTATACTCAGTGGTATGTATGTATGCTTAAAGCAAACAAATGTAGTTTTGGGGATGTTTGGGTTTGAAAAGAGAAAACATTTTTCTATTTCAATTACCAGAACATTTCAGACAAAAAGAGAATATCATTAAGATCTTTGCTAAGTCTTACTTAATCTGACCATTTGAAGTATTATTATTTGAAACATCCACTTGATTTGAGTATTCCGGCAGAAATTTTGTTATGAGAACCTGAGAAAAATCTAGAATATTTTTAAAATGATTACCTATGCATCACAACATAGTTGATTTGCTCTATTTTTTTTTCAGTCCTGGCAATAGAATGCAAAGCCTTTGCCTTGGGCCACATCCTCAGGCAACTTTTAATTTTTTCATTTTGAAATAGGTTTTTGTTAAGTATCTTAGTTGCCTAGGCTGTGTACAAATTTTGGTCGGCCAGAGTTCTAGGATTATACGCTTGCACACATCAGACAGCTTATTGTGTTCTTTCAACAGTATCAAACTATCAAAGGCAAACATTTTACCAGAAAACAGCTGGACTATTATTTTTATGAAATTAAAAAAATGCAATATTCTTTCATAACTCATTACTCATTTCAAAATGAGTACAACATATAATCAAATTTTGATAGACACCTGACTGATAAATGGAAATCAC
Source organism: Ctenomys sociabilis (assembly GCA_004027165.1). Lineage (NCBI taxonomy): Eukaryota > Metazoa > Chordata > Mammalia > Rodentia > Ctenomyidae > Ctenomys > Ctenomys sociabilis. Next base: position 1,288 of record PVKA01016703.1, on the reverse strand, counting down.
TTTTAAAGTATGAGGTTAAATGTCATATTTTATGTAGAAGCACAGCGTTATCTATCCCAACTGTACTGTCTATACACACACATCATGATTTTTTCTTTCTATACCCATTCCTTTGTCTACACCTGTCAAAGGTGGGCACTCCATTGTCATTCAACTAACTTAGGTGCTTGAACTCTACACCACAATCCAACACAGTCCAGCATTCCACAACAATAGTGAGTTATTCAAAGAAGTTGTCAACCATAGCCATTTACAGCTCAGCTTAATATTATGGCCCCGCGATGTATACTTCATTTTTATTCTTTTCTGCTGGATGATTAAGACCTAGGTAGAGCAAGACTTATATACCAACACATGTAGTTTATATTTCTTATGTGGTCAGTGAAGTCCCCTCAGGGTTTATCTTGTTAAGGTGTCTTAAAACTGTCTGATTGATATTTGTACTTCAATAAAATAAAAAATAAAATAAAAAATAGAATATTTCCCTCAATATTAACATATTAGAGTGAACATCTTTTAAGATATTTAATTAGAATGCTATCGTAGAACAACATTAAGGAAAATCATATTAGAAATATTTTCTGTTAATGCATTGTTGACTCAATTTGAACCAATTAATTTGTTTCTTTGAATAAGTGTTCTCTTTTATCACTTGGAATACTATATGAAAATCTTTATACACCAAAATAGTACTCACTTTTAAATCAGAAAAGTATGCTTTGTAAATATCTGAATATTACTACTTATTTATACAACTTTGGAAAAAATCCCCTCATCATGGTGCAGGGTAATTTTCTTATTTGTCAAATAGCATATTGATCTTATATCTGATGCTTCCAGATTGAATATGATTCATAATACATTTTATAATAAATTTTATAAAATGTAAATACAAACCTAAATATATCTGTCATGTGTTATGAAGTTCTAAAAAAAAGTCATATTTTATAAATTGAATGAAAATTGACATCTAAAAAAAATCATTTACCTCAAATACAATGATAGGGTTTAATCTACTTTGGAAATAGCAAATGCCTTTTACTATTTTACTGATAGATGATTTGGAAATCCTGGTCCTGTTCTTGTTTGACACATGAAAGAGTACAGAGGACTATAGAATAGTGCTATGTTAAATTGCATACTACGCTCACCAGTTAAGTTAAAACTGTTGCTTGATTATTTTGTATATATTTATGCTATATCATATTTCAATAACAAAGTAATAGAAAACTATTTGTTTTTTATTTTATTTTATTGAAGAACAAATAGCAATGAGACAGTTTCAAAT
>PVKA01016702.1:0-47370 GCA_004027165.1 Ctenomys sociabilis | reverse complement strand
TAATTCACATATAAAAAATAAGATAAGTAAGCAGCTACACTCTTAATTTACTGATAAGAGACATCTGCTAAAATAATATCTGTAAATATAATATCATGTATGCACCTTGTACGATACCAAAACATTATGAAAACAGTATGCAATGTATTAATTTATCAAATCTGTCTTGTTAAGGTGTCTTGAAACTGTCTGATTGATATTTGTACTTCAATAAAATAAAAAATAAATTTAAAAAAAAGAATAAAACACATTACCAACTTTAGTCTCCTTTCTATGGCCAACTAAACCCATTCCATTCACTCCTTAACCCACAGCCTAGAATTACAGTCAGGTAGGCCCTATGGTTCTCATTCTTTTCAGGTCAACAAAGTCTCTTAAATAATTAAAACAACACATCTGGTGAAACCACACCAGTTAACAACAAAAACTCAAAGTTGTGTTCAATATAGAATTTTTTTCCTCTCTACTCCCAGACCCATCTTTGGCATGGATATTGTCATAGGGTTAGAGTTTGACCAATCCACTCTGCCCGTGACTTCCATTTCTGCCTCTACAATGTTTCTGGAAATAGTTAATGTAAGGTTCAGCTTGAGCTCTGTACTTGTCATCATTTTCTTGTTTGCATAAAAATGTAACATCTGACATAGGCAATTTATAGGAGAAAAGGTTTGTTTGTCTCAGGAATCCAGAAGTTTCAGTCCATGGTAATTATTTGCCTCTTAGACATAAATATCTTGGCAGACAAATATGGTGAAGACAGGAATGAGAAGGAGGGAAAGAGCCAGAGAGAAATGGACCAAGAATCAGTTGTACTGTAGTCCCCACCAGACATACCTAGAATCACACTTTACTATTCTTCTATGTATCTCTCTACCAGATCAAGCTGACACTCAAGATGAACTATCAGTCACTGAGAGAAAGAAGGTAAAGGGAAGCGAGTACATTAGCACAGTTTCTGTGGCACGGACAATTATAATTGGGCATTGGGTCCTTTAGAGTGCAAAGCCAATTCTTTTGTGAACAGTTTGCCAAGTTTTTCAGAAATTATTCTTCCAGAAAACTTGGCACTGCTTCAAAGAGGAAGGTACCTTTTTGCATGTCCTCTCTCCATGGGCACCAGCTGGATCCTTCCCTCAAGTACTTTTACCCCTAGCACTTCATCCCCAGTGTATCCAAGCCAAGAGCTCTTGCTAAAGAATTTCCTGTCTGAACTTCACTCAGTAGAAGTTTCCTGCCTTCTTTTAAAAGGAGCACGTACAAGGCTTTCCACTGAGTCCTAGGAATCCTTTCGCCCTGTGTTTAAAGTGAGGGAAAACAACACCCTGCAAACTTCAGGAGTAATAAGGGGAAATGTACAATACTGAAAACTCTCTCTAAACATCCTATACCAGCTGATGGTCCCCAGGGCTGCAAAGCCCACTCACTAGGTCACTGACATGTCCAACTTTAGCACACTGCTTGGCATCTAAGTGCGGCTTCCACACACACATTTTAAGGCACTGGCCAAAATGTTTCAACAATAGGCAGAAATTGTACCTAAAGCTCTGTCATTCTAAGGAAGAATGTGGCCAATTACTGGAAATCCGGGGTCTGAGTGCCTTCTGTTTCATCTTGCACTCTTCACTGGCAAACTGAATAATTCACATTCCATATGTGTGTGTCCCAGAAGGCTACTCAGACCCCACAGGGTTATGCCAGATTTGCAGCAGTGACCCAGGCCACATCGTGAATGTTTCTGTTGAACCTTCTGTCCACATCCTGACTTCTGATTGTGTCTTCTCTTTGCAACTCTCCTCTCTTTCTTCCTCCTGAACTTGTTCACTGTGAGTTCCCTGAATTTTCCTTCAGTGCACGCCAAGAAATTTAGCCCAGATTCACAGTGACAAGGAAAGAAGAAATAGAAAAGTTGCTCCAAACTCCACAGGCCTTTTCCCAAAGAAACAATAAAAGCTCATTTATGTACAGTGACACATGCAACCTGTGTGAATATCTGCTCTTAGTACTTAAAGGGATCATGGGAAAAGCTGTTTAACAAATTTATCTTCTTTAATATGAAGGGCCAGGAATATAGTTCAGTGGCATGAGCACCTGCCTGGAAAACACAAGATCCCAAGTTCAAATTCTGGTACAATAAATAAATAAATATTTATTTATTTTAGTTAAATATATTATATATTTAGCAAGGCACACAGTCAAGGAGAAAATTCTATCCCCGCTTAACACATAATTTTATTTTCATAATTATATACATAGACTCTGGAGCTATTTGAGCTCCAATTTAGCTGAAGAATTCTTTTTTTATTATTTTACTTTCGTTTTATGGAAGTACAAATATCAATGAGACAGTTTTAAGATACCTTGACAAGATGGATTTCATAAATTAATACATTGCAAACTGTTTTCATAATGTTTTGGTATCATAAAAGGTATATACATGATATTATAGTTACAGACATTATTATAGCGTATGTCTCTTATCAGTAAATTAAGAGACTGTAGCTGTTTTCATATCTTAATTTTTATACCTGAATTACATCAAAGATTTAATAATTAATACTTTCTACCTTATTATTTTCCTAGTGGTTGTCCATAGTACTAGAAGCCAACGTAATATCCTGTCCAACCATCACTAGTGCAAATCTTGCCTCTCATAGAATTACGTAGAAGCACAGCGTTATCTATCCCAACTGTACTGTCCATACACACACATCATGATTCTTCCATTCTATACCCCTTCCTTGCCCATCTCTGACAGGTGTAACTGAAGAATTCTGAGTTCTAGATTAACAATAAACGTTTTTATATTAGTAAAACTATGTGTCAATGTTTCATGGAATATTATTTTTGAGGTATCCAGGGATTGAACTCACTCAGGACCCTGCACTTGCCAGGGAAGCGGTTATTCTATTAAGCTATCTCTGCAGGTCCCGTCATGCAATATTTTTTTTTTAAATATTTAATCTGAAATTCAGATTTAGGTGGGAATTCCACATTTTAATTGATAAATCTGACAACTTTATTTTCTGGAATTTATAGACTGACTACTCATAAACAGCCCTCAAAGCATTAACTTTTTAAATTGAAATAATATATTAATATAGTAATATAATAATGATAGGTCCCTGATAAATTATGTGTATGTCTGATTAGTAACATGCTTTTTCTGATCTTCCTAAGAAAGAAAAAAATAATGTTTGAATCCAAAATAACAGAAATAACAAAAGAGTATCAGAGGTTTTAAAGGAATCTCCACTCATTTCCATAATGACTGCGCCAGTCTGCTCTCCCACGAACAGTGCAGCCGGGTTCCTTTTCCTGCACAGCCTCTCCAGCATGTTTTACTGGCTGACTTCCTGAGGTTAGCCATTCTTTCTGAGGTGAGATGGTATCTCAGTGTTGTCTAACTCACATTTCTCGAATGATCAATGATGTTGAATGTTTTCATAGACTTACTTACCATGTGTATTTCTTCCTCTGAGAACTGTATATTCATCTCTGCTGCCCATTTTTCAATTGGGTCTTTGAATTTAGGAAGCCTGATTTTCTTTTTAATTCTTTAAATGTTCTAGATAGAAGGCCTTTGTCAGAGGGTCAGTTGGTTATAATTTTTCCTGTTTGTTGGTTTTCTTTTAACTCTGTTGCAGATTTCCTTCAAGCTAGTCTCCTCCTAGGTATTTTTCCTGAATAACAGAAATCATAATACCACAGTGATATACGTGTACCCATGTTTATAGGAGTACAATTTGTCATAGTTATAACCTGGAAACAATTCAGATGTCCATCAACTGAAGAATAGAGAAAGAAGATGTGGTATTTTTACACAATGGAGTACTATTCAGCAGTACAACAAGATAAATTTGAGGCTTTTGTTGGTAAATGGATGCAAGTAGAGAACATACTCTTAAGTGAAATAAATCAAATGTGCATGTGAAAACATTGTGTCGTCTCCTTAATGTGAGAACCAAAAAGAGAAAATGGAATCTGAAGAGTACAGTGGGTCCTGGGAAAAGAGAATGAAATTGTTCAAAAGGAAAGTTACTGAGTTGAGGAGATGAACAGGAGAGGGAGTGGGGGAAAGAGATATATCTATATATATAAGCAGGATGGTTGGGACTACTGTAGTTTGGATTTTTGCTGGTCTATGGAAAGAAGCAGACAATGATTAATTTGTTTGTCTCCCTTTTTCAACTGTTTCTCCTTTTTCTCCTCTTAATTTCTTATATTATTCATTCTTTTATTTTCTTTCTTCCAATTTTGCATGAATATACCAGTAATATGAACAACTTGTTATAAAACAACACTATGCATGACAAAAAATACTGTGAAATTCATATTACTTTATCAAGGGAAATTCTGTATCATTTGTAATTTTTCTGTTTTAATACTATTTTGAACTCTTTATAAAAAAATTACAACACATTTTTTACTGTAATTTTATCCCAAGAATCACAAAGCCCCTAACATTATGTGAAATCACTGAGAATATCTTTAGCACCAAGTAAAAGAAAAAGTAAGGGCCGAGGAGATGGCTCAGTAGAATAAGCGCTTCCCTGGCAAGCTCAAGGGACTGAGTTCAATCCCCAGTTCTGTAAAACAAAACAAAACAAAAAAAAATGAAAATGAAAAAAAGAAAATGTACATTGAAACTGACGCAAAGAATGAGGAAATGAAGGAATACCTATACTTAGAACTCCAGAAACATAATAATACCACCACACCCAGCTCCAAACTCTCCTTTGTTCCTTTCTGGTCTTCTTATCTATTAGTTTCTCCTGAAGGGTTTTTCCCCTCACTCTAGACAGATGACTCCAGTGACAAGTGCAGTGAACCTTTCCCTATCCACACTCAGCAGTACAGAAAGAAAATTCTCCTTCAGTCTGATTGTGCCACTCGCGAGATCCCTCCATCCTTGGATGAGTAGCTGTAATGAGGAGAAAGCCAAGTGCCTATCAGTTTAAGAACAGGGGATTCTGGGCCTCCCAAATAGCTCAGCAGATTAAAGTGCTTGCAAGCAGGTGAGGGGCACGGGTTTGATTCCAGGGCCTGCTGTGCCAGCCCCACCCCAGGGGCCCGCTGAGATGGCAATGGAGACTGGACATGGTGGCACACACCTGTAATCCCAGCTCTTGGGAGGCTGTAAACAGGAGAATCACTATAAGCCCAATCTAGTAGTGAGACCCTGAACACCCTGTAACCCTTCCCCAAAATACAGAAAAAAAAAAAAAAAAAGAATAAGGGCTTCTTCAACAGCTGGGTTTGGGTTCCAAGAAAAAGTGGTTTCATAAGGAGTTGAGGAGAATGAAAGCTACTGAATCTTCAATGTTTTATTCAAGGGAGTCATTAATTTGATAAGAAAACTGTCCTTAGTGCAGCTGTACAATTGTGACACTGCTTGATGCCGTTTATCACATGCCACCAAAGTCAAATCTTGTGAGTCAAACTTCTTTTTGTAAACATATACTAACACTTAGAAATGTAAGCTGACATTTCAAGACTTTTCTGTGTTTTTCTTTTATCTTAGTCATATATATGATTAAGATAATATATATATAGTTTATATATGTTTAAATTTGTTCCAAAATCTTCCTTCTGTGAGAGGTAACAGTTATAATGGCACATTTAATTTTAATAGACTGTTATCAGAATAAATCTTTATTGACAAATCTCATTTTTATTTCATATAACCTATAAACACATGAGTTTTTATTTCTTTTTGGTGGAACCAGGAATTGAACTCAGGCCCTTGTGCTTGCCAGGGAAGCACTTATTCCACTGAGCCATCTCCCTGGCCCCAGTTTGTTTTTTTTTTCTTTCATTATATACAGAACAGTGCAGTACATTGTCTCTCAGCCTATTTTTTTTTGTTTTGTTTTGTTTTCTGTTTTGTTTTGTTACTGAAGAATGGTGAAAGAATTTCATAGCTCAGTGGCACAAGCACCTACCTGACAAGTGCAACCCACAAAAAAATAAAGTAAAGAGAATTTCATAACAAAATAACGGGAGAATAACAATAGTTAATACATTGCACATTGTGATCTTCAAATAGCACCATGTTTCTGTCATGGAAATGGAAAGCCACCCTGGTCAAGAGACGCATCCGGGAGCACACTGCACTGAGAAATGGAAGAAGCCCTCTGTTGCACTGTCTCACTGCACACAGTGGAAACTGCCATCTTTTTATACCTCCACAGTAAGCCTGGCCAGTGTGTGATTTCTGGCCTCAGCATGGCCCTGGGCAATGTGATTGGGAGTGTTTTTTAAGCTACAAGTAAATTTTACTGTGTGTATTCTCAGCAACCTTAAGACACAAAAATAATATGGTCAAGAATCAAGTCAAGGGCTTGGGAGATAGCTAAGCACTGCCCTCCTCATGGACCTGGGCTCAGTCCCCAGTACCACATACCATGTCAGCTCTGCAACACGGGGCATGATGTGCTGGCCACCAAAACGAGGCATAGTGATGTATGCCTCTAATCCCAGCCCTGGGGTGGCTGAGACAGGAGGATCATTATGAGTCCAACCTTCAAAGTCAAACCCTGTACCAAATACATACAACATTAAAAGAAATCAAGACAAGACTCAGGTAAATGGATCCTACACAGGATATTATTGCCACTGTTTTTGTTAGAATTGTTTTTACTCCATATACAGACACACACACACAAACACATCCATCAAAAATAACCCAAAACAATTAACCACTTAACTGAACTGGTTGAGATGAAACAGAATTCAAGTCTCTAGATGGCTTGAGTTTGGGAGCTCAGAGTTCCTAGTATCTGGTCTGAGCCCATCTCCCTGGCCTGCTCCTGAATCACTGGCATTCTTTTCTACTTGGTGACATGGCACAACCATCATTTTTATAACAAAAACCTCTGAATATTAACAGAAAGGAGAATATGATTCTCTGCCAACTTATCCCTTCCTATCAGTCCTGCCAGGTCAACATGCCTGTATTAATTAAGGTTCACTAGAAGATAGATAGATAGATAGATAGATAGATAGATAGATAGATAGATAGATAGATAGATAGATAGAGATTACAGATAGGTGGGAAAGAGGGCGAAGGAGGGAGAGATTAGAGAAGGTAGGGTTACAATGTCTGCCTACAGAATCAGGTGCAAAGAAGCTGTCTGTTCACTGCAGAGCCAGAGGACCCAATCAACTCTCTGCAGAGGAAAGTGAAGTGATCAATGAGGTAAGTGTGCCTAAGTCACATGGGGAGAAAACATTCTCTCAGGCTTTCACAGAGAGCAAATTGGCCAAGCAATGGCTGTGACTCATCCACATGACAGACACTGACAGAGGATCTACAAACTTCTGTACAGGGTTTCAGGGTAAATCCTGAAGGGATTTGACTGACCTTGTCAAATACAATAGTTACATTTCTTGTTATATAGGTCTTGCTTGAACTTGGTGTTAACCATCTAGCAAAAAGTATAAAAACAAGGTATAAAAAGTAAAGCCATGTTAATAGGCTGAGCTGTAAAAGGCTCAAGTCAACAACTTCTGACACTGCCAGTTCTACAGATAACCCAGTACTATTATGGACTACTGGACTATATTGGATTATTTTGCTGAATTCATGCACTTACAATATTTAAATGATAATGGAATACCCATCTTTGACAAAGCTAAACAAAAAAGGGGATATAAATGATCGTTTTGTATCTGTATGTACAAAATAGTTAGGATAGATATACAACTACTTTCTCTTAATTCAGTGAGAAGAAAGATTTGTAATAATAGTGTTTGGATAGGATACCATGTCTGCATCTTGTACTATGAATAACCACTATGAAGATAATAATATGCAATGTATATTGAAACTCTCCTAATTGGTTTTGAAACAGTCTCATTGCTATTTGTTTGTCAATAAAATTAATAAAGAAAAAAAGACTCTCAAAATCCCAGAGTTCCTTGCAGAGACATCTATGAATCCCTATTAGGAAGGCAAAGGGTCTATGGTGGAAACCTGGAGACAGGCAAGCAAAGTGATGGTAAAGACCTGAGCTCTTCCAAAGAAGTGAGGCTTTCTTCTTTCCCTTTTTATTCCACTCAGGCTCTGAACCTATTATTTGGTGCCACCCACTCCCAGGGTGCTAGCTAATCCATTAGGCACATCTTGTTCAGGATGGCACCATAAATTAACAACCACGATGCCCAATGTCATTGCAGGAATGTCTCCCCCCAAAACACAAGAGTGGATAATTTCATTTTCAATGTAACAGTACTGTAAGGTGGGGCCAAATGGCAAGTGATTATGTCACAAAGACAATTCTGCCTCCACAAGTGTACTGATGTATCAAGGTGGGAGTCAGGTTATCATAGTAGAAATAGGACCCTTACTGTTATGGTTTGCGTCTAGGTGTTCCCCTAAAGCCTCATGTAGTCATGGGGCAGGGACTTCTAGAGTTTGTGATTCACTCATGATCCACTGAGCTCTTGGGTCTTCATGCTGCTGGGACTATGGGTGTGTGTACTTCCCCAAGCCTGGGGCAGAGAGCCTGAATGCAGTTTAAGCAATAGCCCTGACTCATCCAAATGGCTGATACAGGAAACGGATCTACAAACTGTAGTACAGGGTCTCAGCATAAATCCTGAGGGGATTTGACTGACCTTAATCAGATACAAAAGCTACAATTCTTGGCACATAGGTCTTGCTTTATTTTGGTCTTAACCATCCAGCAGAAAAGTATAAAAATGAAGTATAAGAAGTAAAGCCATATTATTATGCTGAGCTGTGAAAGAATCAAGTCAACAACTTCAGACATTGCCAGACATACAGAAAACCCAATACTATTAAGGACTGGACTACTTTGAAATATTTTGCTGAATTCACACACCTATAATATTTAAATGACAAAACTAAACAAAAAAGGGGATACAATTTTACCATTTTGTATTTGTAGATTCAAAAATAGTTAAGATATACAGCTACATTCTCTTAATTCAATGAATAGAGGGATCTGCTCTCATAGTGTTTGTAAATAGAATATCAAGAATACACCTTGTGTGACAAAAAAACCACTACGAAAACGATATGTAATGTATTAATTATTGAATCTGTCCCGCTAATTTGATTTGAAACTGTCTCATTGCTATTTGTTCTTCAATAAAATAAAATTTTAAAAGATAAGCTTTTATCTTCTATTCTCTTCTCTCTTCTTTCTCTCTCTCACTCTCACTCTCCTTCTCTGTCTCTCCTGCCTCTCTCTGTCCCTTCCTCCTTCCCCATTTCACAACCTATCTTCCACCATGCAATGACACTGTAAGAAGGTCCTTACACTTTATTTTGTTTTATTTTAAAGAGAAAAAACTAATAAGAACAATGATACAAAATATCAAAATAAGGCAATAGGAAAATAACAATGCTTAATATATTGTGTATTTCTACCTTCAAAGCAGTTGTTCAGATTAAAAGAAAAATTGAGAAAACAATATAAAAACAACCCTTTCTTTTCAATGAGCTAACAGTATTAATAGTATAACTATTTTGACTATCTTATTTATCTATTTATTTTTCCTTTCCCATCCTTCTTGTCTTCTTTTGCCCATTCCAGCTCTCTTTCCTTTCTGTGGTGCCTTTTGTATCTTATTTGCTCTTCAACTTCTTACACTAGGGTTACAATAAGATGTTCACACACGTGTGTCTGATTTACTTCACTAATGAGTATAGTATCAAGTTGCCTCCATTTACCTACAAAAGTCTCAAGTTTATCCTTCCTTATGGCTGACTAGTACTCCATTGCACAAAAATAACACATCTTTTCATCCATTCCTTAGTTGATGTGCATTTGGGTTGTTTCCAAGATTTACTTCTGACAAAGTGTACTACAATAAACTTGAGCACTCATATTGCACTGCAAAACGGGCATGTGAGATGAATACATGCTTCTCAGATAAAGAACAGATGGCAAATAAAATATATGAAAAAATATTCAATATCATTGATCATTTTAGAAATGAAAACTAAAATAATACTGAGATTTCATCTCACTCCAGAAAGAACAGCCATCAAGAATTCAACCAATAATAAATGTTGGCATGGCTATGGGGAGAAGGAACACTTCTCTACTGTTGATGGGCATGTAGACTGGTGAAATCATTGCAGAAATCAGTGTGGGGATTCCTCAAAAAACAGAATTAACATCCCATTTGGCCCAGATTCCTTTTCTGGGTATTTTTCCAAAAGATGCCTAAACTTTAATATTGGATTTTTCCAGCCTGCAAAATCATGACAATCATTACAATAAATTTCTGATTATTATAAATGATGGAGCCACAAACAGTCTGTTATAGAAATGCAAGATGGATGAGGACACCCACTGCTGAAGAAAATCACTTGCTTTACAGAATCCAGATCTCCAAGTGGTCCAGCTACTTCAACACATTCTTGCAAAGCTGCAGTCAATACCATGCAAAAAAAAAAAAAAAAAAGTTTCAGAGTGAAAGGGTGCAGTTCTGCACAGCAGACATACAGTTTTACTTCAGCAAAAGAGAGATCAGGTGCTAGGAAGCAAAATGTATCAACTACACTCATGAGCAAAAAAAGAACTGATTCAATATCATGGGAAACGATTAATTGTGTCCGTGCTAAAGGAGCATCTTTTCTCAAGTCTTCTAGGAAACTGCATGAAACATCTTGGTGGTTCCCTATTGGTTAATATTTGTACAGGCAATCTGCTGAGGAATAGTAAGGTTCAACTCTCGAAGTCTGAGGTTATATTCATATTTAAAGGAAGCGACAAGTACAAATCACCATTCTTAGCCGACAGCATAATAATTAACTGGCTGGCTGGAAGAAAGAAAGAGAATAGAGGGCGAAGCCTCCCTCTCTCTTGGTGGTTATCCCTGTGAAGCTGAGAAGGGCCCCAGTTTCTGCTGAGGGCCAGTAGCATTTGTCTCTGGAGCTGAAATTACCCCACGGACAAAACTCTGATCTTGCGAATTTGTGGAAGAATTCAAGCAGAAAGGAGGCAGCAGTGAAAATCACACACAAAAAAAAAGTTTTCAGGAATGGTCATCGAGTAAAAGTTCTAAAAAGTCACTTTGTCTTTTGTAACACAACCAGTCAGCTCTATTAAATGACACGGTCGCAATATCAGAGGCACCCATTGAGTCCGGAACATTGCGGGTTATAGTCATTGCGGAGATGCTTCGAGTGCCCCCACACAAGCCCGTATCATTTCAGTCCAATTCCCAAATTGCTCTAGATTTTATCTTGCTGGTAAAGTGCTTTCTACCTTTCCCTCTCTCACCTTTTCTTTCTGCCACTTTGTAAGAAATAGAAGGATGAATCTCAACTCTGAGGCTCCACAGTGTTCAAAGGAGATGAGATCCAGAGAAAGAAAATGAAATTCTCACATATTTACCTAAATGTACAAAGAACTGAATGCCAAGCAGTAAATCTAACAAAAAGCACCTAAGACTTCTACAGAGAAAGTTGCCAAATCAGTAGATACGCCAGGCTCATGCGTTACATGATTCAAAAATGTAAATCTGGCAATTTTCCATAAATTGATCGATCTCAGCACTTAGTCCAGTTCATATCAAATCCTAAACCTCAACAGTACTTCCTTAAGGAATTATCATATATATGTTAAATGTACATGGAAAATAAAGGGCCAGGAATAGTCCAGGACAATGATAGAAGACAACGTGAGAGAACTTCAAAGCAAGACATTATAAGGATTCCATAATTAAAAGAGATATGTAGGCACAAGGATAAAATACAATGTAACAATAAGACTAGCCAGGGCCAAGTAGCTCAGTGATCCCTCGCAGGTACAGGGACCAGGGGTTCAATCCCCATGGCCTGCTGTGCTGGCCCTGCCCCCATGGCACACTGAGAGGGTGATTGAGACTGGGTGTGGTGGCACTTGCCTGTAATCCCAGCGTGTGGGAGGCGGTAAACAGGATGAGTCGATCTAATAGTGAGACCCTGAACACCCTGGAGGCCCTTTCCTAAAAGAAAAAAGAAAAATAGAAAAGAAAGACTGGCCAGATAGCTCACGGGACTAAAGCACTTGCTTAGGCAGGCACAGGGACTGGGTTTGATCCCTGGTGTGTGCCATGCCAGCCCTGCCCCCAGAGCACTGACCAGATAACTGAAATTGGGTGTGGTGGTGCGTGCCTGTAATCCCAGCACTTGGGAGGCTAAAAACAGGAGGGTCACTGTGAGCCCGATCTGTGTAATGAGACCCTATAGCCTCTGTACTAAATACATTTAAAAAGAGAATGAAAAAGAACAGAACACGGGAACAGATTCCATGTGTACAGCAAATTTATGACAAAGAAGACACAACGTGAATGTAATCATTCAAAAAAGAGATGCAAGGGCCAGGGAGATGACTCAGGTGAATAAGCACTTCCCTGACAAGAACAAGGGCCTGAGTTCAGTCCCTGGTTCTGCCAAGAAAAAAAAAAAAAAAAGAACCAAAAAAATTGATGTTCAGATCATTGGATATTATAAAAGAAAAAAAAATGAAGCTTAGATCATAGTACTCACTGACCAGGAAAATAGGTTGTAGGACTGGAGGTATAGTTCAGCGATAGAGCACATGTTTAACAAGCACGTTGCCCTGAGTTCAATAGCTAGTGCCTATAAAAAATCAACTTAAAGTACGTTGTAGATGAAGATAGAAAAGATAAACTACATCTTTTCAAAGAAAACAAAGAACAATAGCTTCACTATCTTGAGGAAAATAAATGACTCTTAAACAAGGCTAACCTACCCAAAACACAGGGGGAAATTTTAATAAACTGGAGGCCATTACTTTCTAAAAAATATTTCCTAAATGTTTGAAATCTGGCTTACCTATATCTGATCATCTGAGAACCAAATTTGATGATGACAACATGTAAATAGCAACCATTGTTAATTTTATGTTCTTGTTTTGAAATTTTGAACCATTTTTGCTGTCCTGTGTTGCTCTTTTTTGTCTTTGTTCCTGTCATCTGTTTTATTTTTCTTACTCTTTAAAATAAAAAAAAAGTAAAAGAAAGACAATCTGCTGATCAAAAAAGCATGCCACTGATGGTTGGCAAGATAGCTCACAGCCTAAGCACCTGAATGGCAAGCACAGGGACCCGGGTTTGAGTCCTGGCACTGCAACCTGGTGTAGTGGCACACACCTTAGCCTATCTCTGGGGAGGCTGAGACAGGTAGATCACTGTAAGTTTGAGCTGTGTTGCAAGACCCTGTGCCAAATACATAAATAAGAGATTTTATGAAATAAAAATATTTTCCATTGAGGAAAAAATATGTCCTAAAAAAGGTCTCATATCTAGAATTTATAAAGAATACAAAGAGGACAAAGTAACTGAACAGAAACCTTGAAAAAATAATTAAACAGGCACTTCACAAAAGAGGATATCAAAATGGCTAGGATATGCACACAGAAATGCTGACTTTTATTAACTGTTAAAAAATGGAATCCAGAACTACAACCTGGCTGAAATGAAAGGCAGACAATGCTAAGAGCTGACCGAGGAATGCAGCATGGAGAATGCCCACACACTGCTAATGAGACAATGCGCTGAGGCCTCACCTCGAAAACCTGCCTGTACTTACTCAACCCAAACACATGTATTTATTCTGAGCCAGAAATTCCACCCCCAGATAGGTTACAGCAAAAGTAAAGGCAAACATTCATCAAAACACATGAAGAAGAGCCATCATAAGAGAATTTTTCACAATTGCCAAAAAATAGAAGAACCCCAAATATCTGTAAGTAGCAGAACTTATACTTTGGAAAACTTCGTTTTCGTGGTATTAGGGTGGAAATTGTGTTTGGAGTGACCAAAATGAGTGAGCACTTGGGATGGAGTTGCTGGTACTGTAATGAGCAGTGTTATAATTCGGATTTGGATTATGTTTGCATATATACTTAGTGAATATTCACTGAGCTCTTTCCTTATGACCAGTAAATGTTTCCCTATATACTTTAGTATTCAGCAAAGAAGTTTTAAATGCTGGGAGATAGAGAGGAAAGGAATTAAAAAGAGAAGTATTTGCCTCTGCCCAGAAAGCAAATGAATTGAAACAAATCCAATGCTGGTCACATTTTTGTCAATTGTGTGGCTTGTCAAGCACAGAGCAGTGCCCCTCTCCCCCAGGGCAAGGAAACCATCAGTACCAAATTTTGATAGTG
This sequence comes from Ctenomys sociabilis, assembly GCA_004027165.1. NCBI lineage: Eukaryota > Metazoa > Chordata > Mammalia > Rodentia > Ctenomyidae > Ctenomys > Ctenomys sociabilis. The sequence goes on along the minus strand of PVKA01016702.1, from coordinate 33,214 downwards.
CCCACAGATGCAAAATTCTCATTCTCTCTCAGGTTTGAGAAAGACATTTCTACAAAATGTTTTCCTAGTCTGGTAAAAACAATTCTATCAACATTTTACCTTGTATTTAACAGGGTCTTATCTATACCCCCGGTCTGGAAGATAACACAGTCTGACAAAGCGGAAGGACACCTATGTGCTGCAGACAGCTCAGAATGTATAAGCACAGCTCAGAATTCCCCCTTTGAACTGCAAACTTATACAGGTGAACACTTATAAGATTGCCACTTTTATAGGTCAAGACTGAGTGATTTCCAATAGTTCAACAAACAAAAAAAACATAAGTCTAATGAGAATTCCTAATAAAAACTTTTCAAAACCAATTTTCCCCTACTGCCGTTACCCACCTCAAAATGGGTACCCATCCTTCCTTCACTCTAGCCACCACCCTGACATCATCACGGATACTTTCTAACTCTAAGATTATCTACCCAGCCTACGAGCAGATCAACCCTATTGTCATACAAATATTCCAGAATCATATTAGTTATCATGATTTTCACAATATTATTTAATCTAAGTTGTCATTGTTGATTACATGACTATTTGTAATAATTTTCCCTGATTGCGCCCTCCCCATCCAACTCCCTAGTTAGTTAATCTCCATAGCCAGAGTGATCCTTTAAAATGCAAAGCCAGTTTGTGTCCCTCTTCAGCTTAAGATTCTGTAATGGTTTCCCCATCTCACTCAAGTAAAAGTCCACAACTGCCTGCAAAGCCCCATAAATCCACCATAAACTTCCAAAAACAATTGATGAGTTACAGCATAAAGCAGAGTAAACTGTCCTAGGAACTTAGGCCCTTCCAATTCTCCATTCCACTATACTTAGAGCACTTCTCTTGCAGTTATAGTCCACATTGCCTACTCAAACTTAGATCTCACATCCATGTTCTAAGGTGCAGAATGAAAGATGGAGGAAGAAGGGCATGCCTCTTTTGTTCTAAGTTAGATGAATCCCGAGAAGATCCACACATTATTTCTTTTGACAGCTCCTTGTTCATAATTTAAGCCAGGGTTTTCCAACCTCAGCACTATGGATATTTTATAATTGATCATTCTTTGTTGTGGAGGCTGTTCTTCGCATGCCAAAGCATTTAACAAAAGTCCTGCTAGCATGTCACCAGGAACCATAAAACACAATATCCCACTCCCAGTTATGGCAACTAAAACTGTGCTTGGACATCAAGTGTCCCAAAGAGTATGAGAGCAATAGCTCTTGCTGAGACCACTGTCTTAAACTGAAAGAGAGTTGGAAAATTTCAGAATGACACTATCAAGTGACAAAATCAGCATTTTAAAATTCTGAGAGAGTTTGAATACTTCGCAAGAAACTAGCAGTGTCTTTTGAGAAAACTATATCCGATTCCTAAAGCAAACACAGTTGCCGGTTCTTGGAGATTTCACTAAACTTCATCTACTCATTCATTATGTAGATCGCAGCCTATCATTTAATAATCCGTGTCTTGCCTTTTCTTCACCTTGGATGATCTTTTTTTTTTTTTTTTTTTTTTTTTTTTTTTTTTTTTTTTTTTTTTTGTCTTTTTGAGACAGGGTCTCACTATGCAGTTCAGTCTGGCCTTAAGCTCACTTTGTAGCTCAGGCTGGTCTCGAACTCACAACAATCCTCCTGCCTCAGCCTCCTGAGTGTTGGGATTACAGGCATGCGCCACCATGCCCGGCTTTTGGATGATCTTTTTCAAATATATGATATGACCCTTTTACCTATAGACACAAGCTTTCTTTCATTTCGGGAAAGCTTTCTTTATTTGTATCTTTAAACAGTGGTTCATTTTCATTCAGTTGGGTTATCTTAAATATTATCCCTTCTTATGGGTACAGTATTCTCTATCTGCTTTTGTTGTTTTGTTTTGTTTTGTTTTGTTTTGTTTTGTTTTGTTTTGTTTTGTTTTGTTTTGTGGTACCGGGGATTGAACTCAGGACCCTGTGCTTGCCAGGCAAGAGCTTATTCTACTGGGCTATCTCCCTGGCTCTTCTACCTTTTTTTGTCTTCCCTTATCTTTTTAAAATGTGAGACAGCAGAGGGAATGGGGAAAGAGATATATGTATGTATGTATGCAGCATAGCTTGCACAATTGCACTGTGAACAGCTGCTGGTCTATGGAAAGGAGCAGTGAAAGTTAAATGTTTTGTCTTCTGTTTTGTTTTTTTCCTCTTTCTTATTTTAATTTTTTCTTCTTTTTTCTTTCTTTTTCCAATTTTGCACAAATATATCTGGTAATCTGAACAACTAAATTGAAGACAACACCATGCAATACAACAAATACTGTCGAATTCATACTATTTTATTCAGTGAAATTCTGTGCCATTTCTGATTTTTAGTTACTATTTTGTATTCTCTTAAATTAAAATGTGTACAGGCCAATTACGTCTTGCTTACCCTTACTTCATTTTCAGCCATATATATAACTCTCAGTGCCACCTTATTCCAACTGTTAAGCTTATTTTTTCACCGTCTCTCTTGTCTGCTTACACAGCATCTAACTTTCATATCTTTATTTTCTACATGGAATTATGTCACCATATTATTTTTATTTCCAATGATATGTTTGATCGTAATCATTATTTCTCCATGACAACATTTTGGGTGAGAGTTTCTAGTCTATCATTATTTTTTGAAATTACGTTTTCCCCCCTGTGTCTAGTGTCCAGGTATGGAAGCTAAAGTTATTGCTTGTCCTGATTATTCACAAATGAAATGAGTTCAAACAAGGATAAATATTTATAGAAAATATTTAAGTGAGTCACAAGGGACCATGTGTCAAGCTAAAAGGAATCCCCTTTTCATACATAAAGTTGTGAATAGAATTAATTATACTTAAGTCCCCCATCTCAATTCAATCAAGTAGTCATGCAGGCTTTTCCCAACATACCTTCTCTCTTTTCCATCCTGCCTTATGCTCAGCATATTTCTTAATATTATTGGTTGTCAGATTGTCAGTAATTGCATTCAGTCCTCCTTGTATTTCCCTGTACAAGAATAATACCAAGACCCATTCATTGTACCTAACATCATTTCTTTTCCTCTTATGTCAGAAACACAATGTTGTTAGCGATAATACAAACTGCTGAAAGTTTACTTTGTCTAGACTCCTCTGCAGCTAGGCACAACTGTTTAATCAGATCCATACCAGATAGCATTATGAAGGACTTTTGTAATTTATCTATAAAAAGGTATATGAATCTATAGAAAGCTTTTGTTAATTTTTTTACTACCTTTAATATGGATATCATGGTTTATATTCCAGAAAATTCTAAAATGAGAAGGCTCACACTAGAATGATTAAGTATGAAAGCAGAAAATCCAATATCTACATAATAGTGTATCTGGTAACCAATTCTAGATAGAAAGCTTCTATATTTGTCTTTTATAAGAGAAAAAACAAACTTCTGTAATTTACGATGTTCTGTTAGATGGCAATAAACATAGTTGTAAATTAAACAACAAAATATTGTTTTCAAAGTTACACTACTAACATTGAAGAAATAGTGTACAAGCCTAAGCATCTGTTTCTGAAGGGGAATCATTGTTTATTTGGATTCATCTGTATTTGACCTCCCTCACCCCAGTACTGTGATCTGCAGTGACAAATGTTTCCCAGTGTTCCTCAAGACTGAATTTGCATGTCCTCTTTCTGAAACGCAAGAGTACAGAGCAGAAATGCTTTCTTGTATACCATTATGAGACTGGAAAGAAGGAAATAAGAATTTCTTTTTTTGTTGTTGGGTTTTTTAAGGGTAGAAAGGAAATAGTTTCGAAATTACTGAAGGATTTATAGAAGTTTCTTTCTGTGTGTCTGATTTATGGGAAAGGTAAACACAACAAGTATTCAGAGCAGTGATATCATCAAGGGACAGCTTGTTTCTTTTAGAGTAAAAATATAGCACTCAAAGAAGATGCTGAAAATAAAGAAGCATCAGCTAATGATAACCTGAAAGGAATAAAGCATAAGAGGAGAAAGTTTGAAAAGGCAGGGAAGTGTTCAGAGTAGCTCAAAATTGTATGGTCTAAGGGCCACAGTAGCAATTGAGGAACAGGGAAGCCAGGCTTTTGTGTGGCTGAAGAGAACAGGGATGTATCCTAGCAGCACCAGAGGAAGGGAAATTCATCCTATTTCATTCCACATTTTCAGGGAAAGGAAATAAATATGACTTAGATCCAAGTTCTTATTGTACAAGTTTCCATTGCTTCTACAGTCTTGGCACCTCTTTAAGGTCCCAGTGTTCCACCACCATGCCCTACAATTTATAAATCCTTCTCTCTCTACTTCCTAGCCTCCCATTGAATGCATTCAACATAATTGTACCAATTGGATGAGGCTTGTTTTCTGCAAGCCTGAAAGATGAGAGTGTTTCGTAGGCAAGTTCTGCTTTCTTCCTGCTGCAAACTCTCTTGGGTAATGAAACTTAACCCTTGGACTCTTGCTTTCATCTGGAAATTAAAGGGAAGAGGGAGGAAACAAAAATTTTATCATATATTATATTTTCCTCAAAACACTCCCCTTCCTCTGATTCTCCACACAGGGTACCAGTTTTGTCCCAGCTGTGATCTCTGACAAATATGCTTTTTGTATCAACAGAGTAACAGACACATTCTTGGTAAAAAGCATGTACCTCCAAAACTCTCTATCCTGAGATGACCCCATGTTCTTGTTCATTATCAAATCTTCATTCTTTAAGAGCAATGTTTCTCAAAAGCTTTTCAAAGAAGAACTTAGCTACAACTTCAAAAGAAGAAGCATTTTTCAAACTGTTGCTGGTCTGGCTGCAGCAGAGACAAGTATCACCACCTCTCCATGGCCAGCATTTCCTTGGCTCTGCTGCTATCCCCTGACCCTGCCCATATGTACTCATGCTTGTTAAAATCCGTAGACTGACACAACCAACTCATCCAGGTTTTCTTGGCCTTCCCAGCTTGCATCTCTTTCTGTCTCATATCCTGGAATTCACTTCAGTTTCATACAATCTGCAATGGGTGTTCACTCAACCCTAAATACACTCCCAGATGGTTTTGAAAATTAGCAGTCTAGACAGAAGGTATTGCACTTGTCAAAAAATATAAGGCTTCCAATATGGGTCATACTTTATACCACTATAGGTCATTGAAAATTAATAGGAATCAGTTTTCCATGAGCTTTCCAAATGGCTGCAAGATGGAGAAAGCAATTTGATGAGAAGGATGAACAAAGACACCTAGTGACATGCCTTGCAGCTGTTTCAGAATCAAAGTTGTCGTAGCCCAGTCCCCTGCTATTACTAGGAATGCACTAGTTGAGTGCCACTGTGGTTCAAACGGTATCAGGAGCCATGCCTGCCTCCCTAGAGAAAGGAGGTAGATGAGGAAGAGGAGATGGACAGCTGAGACATGAGAAATCTACACTCCCAATGTCTTCCCCTTTCGGGCTGTTTTGCTGTTCTCCTGTATTAGGAGATGCATCATCTCATCTTCAGGACATACTAAAACTAAAACTTACCTGAATAGATATCAAGCCTGAGACACAGACTTCATTGGAATAGTGCTTTACCAAACTAAGCAGTCATAAAAGAGCCTGTATAATTGACTTGAAAATGCTTTCAGGTAGAGGACTCTGTGTATTGCAGCACCTGTTACCGAGGTCCAACCAAAGAATGAGAGCCCAGCAGAGAAAGGGACTATTCAGAAACACGCAGATGATCCCCTTTGTTGGCAAAGCTGTCCAGTGTTCACGCAGCTTTAATGAAGCCCAGTTCTAATTAATTTGTGACCTTATTCCAACCAATTGCTTCCCTGAGCCACAAATGCCTCTCCAGCGTTGAATGCCCTTTCCTCCGAGTAGACTCTGAAGGACTGTTTCCTTATTAAATTTAATTGAAAAATGACTGAACCATGGTCTTTCAGAAACCGGGAATTCCCCACCAATATAATGTGTAGGACAGATGGGTGGCACCAAGGCACCAGAGACATGATACAGCTTTTATAATTTACAATGATGAAAAGCTTGGTCTGGCCTGGCATGTTTCCAGAACCACCCATCAAATATCAGATGCTCCATAGATGGAAAGTGGTACACTGTGTTTAGACTGAAGAACCTCAGGGTAGCAGCAATGGGACCTGGAATTGATGGAGTGAGACTATAAGATTAAAAGGAAGCAGTAGTCAAAGGGGTAGAATTCATCTCCTGTCCTTCAACCCAGGCCATCAGGTTAAATTGTGTACTACAAATGACCTCCAAGTGTTTCTAGAGGTTGAGATCTTTGCTATTGGTTGGGGCTTGGAGGAACTGCGGATTGCAGGCCAATTACTCAGGCTGTGAGTAATTTTCCTTATTTCCCTAACAAGTGATAACACTATAATCACTGTCACGTGTACTGTGTTGAACAATGTTTAAAATGTTCAAACATTTGATGGGAAGCACTAATGCAAACCTATTACCCTATCATCCTCGATGCACTTTCTGTTGAACAAATGCTCCCGCCAGGCACAACTACCTGTGTGGTGTGTGTGTGGAGGGCCACCTGGATGCCTCTCCCTTAAAGGAGCAATTATCTCCATGTTGACTAAACCTGGTCCAGTTTCCATGTACTGATTGTACAGAGCTGGCTGGGACTTTTCCTTATTGTTTCAATTGGCTTTAAGCAATGCAAATCAGTCTAGCAAAGTACAAATGTGTAGTTTTTGAAGCAAGATGATAGATCATCCTCCCATCCCCACCCTAGCCCCCAGGTGAATGCTTAAACTGAACAAGAAGGAGAGCCATGATCCATGCTGTCCTATCACTTCAGCTGGAACCAATGCTTTAGATAAGAGGCTATGAATTCCCAAGGCATAAAAAATTACAGGAGACCTGAAACAATGACCCCAAAATGTTAGTTACTACTTCAAATTATGCTATGCAGATTACTCCCTCTGCTTGTCTTTCAGCATATTGCAGAGGTGATTTTGGGCCTCCTATATAGCCCAGCTCATAGCACTCACCCATTTCCCACTCTCTCAGAGTCACTAACCCCTGAGCCACTCCCCTCTTTAAGAATTAATGAGACCTGGGTTCATTCCTAGTTTGAGGCCTTTGTTCAGGTTCACCTTAGTTGGATTTAGGAGCCTTGACTCCCTCATAACTACAAATATGTCTTAGTGTCTTTATTCTTGCCCTGAGTTGCTTTAGAAGTGGTAGATTGAAATTAACTCACTAGAATTCTAGCAACTCTTTTGGGGTTACAAATATAAATTTCCCAATTTCTCAGACCACAACAAGGACCAGAAAGAGCTCTCTACCATATGAAAAATGTGGGCTGTGGGGCCAGAAAGACAGCTTGGTGGACTAAAGCACCTGCTGTGTCAAGCTTAGGCAAGCGCAGCAACTGTGGTTCAATCCTTGGCCACATACCATGCCAGCCATGCCCACAGGGCTGGCTGAGCTGGCCAGAGTCCAGGCATAGTAGCCTATAATCCTACTGCTGGGGAGGCTAAAAACAGGAAGATCACTACAAGTCTGAGCTAGTTAGTGAGAGATCCCGTAACAACAAAATACATCTAAAAGAAAAGAAAAGGTGGGCTGCTCTGTAGCCCACTGTGTGAAGGTATTTAAAGCAGCTGTAAATGTCATTCTCCCCTGAATTTCTTATCAAAATGTTTTCACAGCTTACTGTTCTCTTTAGAGAAAAATGGAAGCCCTTAGTAGAGTTTGCAAGATCTTTCAGAGTCCAACTTCTTGGGGCAGGATGGAGCCGTATTTGCTTGGGACAAGTTCTACTTTAACTGGAATAAGCAGAAGACAAATGAGCTGAAATCTGGCCAGCAATGCAGAGAAATTCTGGATCAGAGTCAAAAATAACATCCAAATGCATGTCAGTTTCCTACCCTGAAGACTTCCTTGATACCATCATTCACATGGACCTCCAGTTCACTTCTGTCTTGCTGAGCACCAGGCACCAGACACTGCCCACTTGCTGCTCATGGAAGCCCCCTGCATGACCACAGCACATCCAAGAAAATGCATTCATCATGGTTTCTCCTCCCTCTTCTGCTCTCCTCTAAAGGGAAATTGCATTGGGATGAGGACCAGTGATTGCTCATGTTTCAAACACACTAGTGTCCTGGCCACAAGGGAATTTGATAAAAGGTTTCTCTATTGCGAGACTTAAAAAGATAGATTAATCAAGGATTGGGACACTAACAAACCTGGCAAATGCCCATTTGCTCTACTACATGCACTCTAGATTTCCAACCCAGCCCTTAGTACTTCTCTCCTTTATTCAAAACCCCATGATAGGGACTGGGGAGATGGTTCAGTAGAATAAGCACTTCCCTAGCAAGGACAAGGGCCTGAGTTCAATCCCCAGTTCCACCAAAAAAAAAAAAAATGAGACCTCTTCAATTATGTTCCCTAATGAGGGTCCTGTCCTATTCCCTGGACTCTCAGAATATGTTGCTTACATGCCAAAAGGAACTCAGTAGATGGCATTCAATTCGGTCACGTTAGACAGATTATCCTGGATTATTTCTGTGGACCCATTGTAGCCAAAAGACAAGTAGGAGAATCAGCACTCACAAAGGAGATAGCCAGCATAGATAACAACAGCAGAGACTGCGATTACAGACAGAAAAAGCCTTGAGCCAAGCAATATAGTTAGCATCCAGAGCTGGAAAAGGAGCAGGCCCTCCGCTGTGCCCTCCAAGAATTGCGCAGCGCTGGCGGCACCTTAAATTTTAGGGACTCAGCTTGCCCCAGGTTCTGCAGCAAGTCCACGTCAGGCTTCTTACCTCCAGAGCCATGAGCAAGCCACTAAATTTGTAGCACTCCAGCACAATCACTATAGGAAAGCATGATGTCCCACGTGCTGTTCCTGCTGCCAGCAGCACCTGCCTGAGCATGTCCTGCTCCTTCCTATGACTGTTTAACTCACCTCTAACCTTGCTGCCTAGATCAAATTCCCATCACCTTCTCATAGTCCCATGAGTGGCTACTCCGTGCCTCTCATAAAAGCTATATATTTATGAACGATTCCCAGAATCAAGTAGGTCTTTCTTTAGACCAACGAGATGATCAGGAATGCTACTTGCACTGCTGGTTATGACTCACCTCACTCCTGCTTCTGGATGAACCAACGTGTCTATCAAAACTGCATTTTCTTGGATCTCTGTTCCATCAAAGTTGTTGGGATTTTTTTTTGTTTTTGTTTTTGTTTTTTTGTGGGGTTTTTTTTGTCATTTTGGTATTTATTGAAACCAGGGCTGGGGAGCTAGCTCATAGCTTAAGCACCTTGCTGGCAAGTGCAAGTCCTGAGTTCAACCCTTGGTACAGAAAAAAAGAAAAGAGAAAAAAGCATCAAATGGATCCTTTTACTTTCTATGACATAAATATAAATCGCAGCAGCACTAGTAACACCTAATGACAGACAAGGACTTCTTACCCATGCCATGCACTGAGCCTCAGATGCATTCTACCATAAATAGCATCTTGAGCAGGAGATTTGAATTTCATGTGTTGCTGAACAGATTCTACAAATAATTTTAAAATTTTTGTTATATAATAACAATAAAAGTCATTTAAATATTTATAAACTGTCTATTTAACCCTTATAAGACTGTAAGCTCTTTAAGGGAAGGGACATGTCATATACTCATCACTCTTCCCTGTCACATGGGATGGGACCTGGCACACAGCTGGTGTGTGAGCAGACAGTGGTGACATGGTGGGTAGATCCACTAACACTTCCATCCCAGAAGCAGAACGCTTTATCTATCTGACTTACTTGACCCTAAGATTTTGCTTTTTCAGAAGAAACAAAGACTTCATAGATTCAGCAAAGGCCAACAGTGTACAAAGCAGTCAATAAACCTTAAATGGATAGATGGAAACCTGGAAGCATAGAAAAAGGGATGACAACATCTTATACCAGGAAAAGATGGATGGCAGGCCCAAATAATCACATGCATATATAGGATTGCTCCTGGAAAAATTATTTGATGAAAAAAATAACTTAATTAGTAATTACCCAGGCAGAATAGACTTTACCCTTAAACCATGATCCTTGGATGCTAAAAGATACTATGCTCTTTAATTGTTGTCTATCCTGCCTTTTATTCAATGTGCATTTAGCAAATGTTTTCTGAGCTTCTCTTCTGTGCCAGGTATTTCAAAGACCCCAAAAAGAGCAAAACAATATCAGGGATTCCCTGGTTGCTGAGATTAGGAGACACTCTTCTAGACCAACATGTGCCGTACTTCACATCACTAAATCCTCATCTACCCTAGGAGAGGCCCAACATTTTTGACACCAGGAACTGCTTTCTCTTCTTTATTTATTTTTATTTTTTTTGGCAGAACGTGCAATTGAACTCAGACCCTTGCACTTGCCAGGAAAGCACTTATTCCACTGAGCCATCTCCCCGGCGTGGGGACTAGTTTCATAGAAGAAAAGTTTTTCATGGATCAGTGGGAAGGATGCTCTTAGAATGATTCAAGCACACTGAATTTATGACTTTATTTCTATTTTTACATTAGGATCTCATAAACAGAAAGCAATTAGTAGGGTTCATGTTCCGGTGAGAAGGGGATGCTGCCACTGGTCTGACCAAAAGTGCAGCTAAGGCACATTGGAGAGCAAGGGACGCAGTAAGCAGGGGTGACGCTTCTCTCCTCAGCCTGCTGCTCACTTCCTGTGGTGCTCTGATTCATTGTCTGTGGTTTGGGGAACTTGTTGTAAGAAATCAGCTCCTGTCTGTCACACTGAGTTAATCATGTGGACACCCAGCTCTGAGCCCTCTCAGGTGGAAAAGCAGGTGCACAAGATGCTAAGGGTTGGCACTTTTCTATATACTATTATGACAGGGACATGCCACTGCATCCCTCTTTCTGATGAAGCACTGCCCTTTCCTGAAGGAAAAAAAAAAAAACTATTTCTCTGTACAGTCTCTCAGGATTTTTTTTTTTTTTTTTTTTGCCCTTTCTAGAACTTTCCTCCAACTTTTAGCAGGCGAAAAGAAAATTGTGGAATGAGATTCTCCTTCATGCCTTCCTTCTTCTCTTTCCTCCTGACATCTCTGTGTCTTTGTCAGGTACTAGACACCCAGGCTGAATCCTCCTTCTAGGAACCCTGTGGTTAGCGTTCTTAAGAGCCCTTATGGCAGATAGAGTCTTGGGTGTTAGCCCTCCTTTAAATGCCATACTTTTCTCCAAGTATCTCACAGTTCAAATAAATAAATGGCAAAGGGTAAAAAGTTGAGCATGATGCCTGATGAAGAAAACTTTCTAAAGGCAGAGAACGTCTTAATCAGACTATCAAGTGCATTCTGAAGGTGGCCACCCCTTTAGCACTCATTGCTACACTCTCCTTTCTCCTGGGGTTATCACGCAAATAGCTTGGACTCTGCACTCATGCAAAAGCACATCATAGTTCAGCTTATCTACTACTGAACTGAGGCTCAAGGCTGAGCCCAGCTATTGGCAGAAAGGGGGGTAAAGACACCTGGTGGTAGTCACATGACAGGAGCTTAATTACCTCACAGCAGTTTGCTAGAGATGACCTTCTGTCTTAGCTTCTTTCTCATTGCTGGCACAAAACACCTGATGCCCACAGACTTAAGGAGAAATTTATTTTAGTTCACAGTTTGTAATGTTTCAGTTCATCATTAGCTGGATCAGAGGCAGGTCAGCATGAAAGAACAGAAGCAGTCCGTGGCATAGAAGGCAGGAAGCAGCAAGACTTCTTCCTTTTTCCCTTTTTCTTGCTTCTGGGTTACAAGCCTACTTATTGGCACCACCCACACCCACTGTGGGTCTTCCCTCCTCTGTATACCCATCATTCACAACCCTGCACTATGCTGAACCAATCAGCATCCGGATCACAGACTCATGATCAACTTAATCCCAGAAGCCCCACTTGTGAGTCCATGAAGCTTTAGAAGGACGTCTCAACATAAACCATAAAAATTTCAGGATGCAATGGTCATTTATTACAGTTGGAAGGATGTGTAAGCAAAAGGTAACAACAAAAGATTAGGGCAGGACAGCTTTTTTTTATATTTTAATAAGGATCTGCAGGGTTTTCAGGGTCTCACTATGAAGATCGGACTAATAGTGATCCACCTGTGTTCAACCTCCCGCGTGCTGGGATTATAAGCACACACCACCTTGCCCAGTGTCATTCACCACCTCAGCACACTGCAGAGAGCAGGGGGCAGGACTGGCATGGCTCACCAGGGATGGAACCCCGGCTGCTGCTCTCTGCCCCAGCACGTGCTTTAATCTTCTGAGCTCTTTGTCTAGCCCGGGAAAGAATTTTAGATAACTGGCTCACAACTATATATCTGGTTTGGGGGGATTTCATGAGCAGCTGTATGTAGTCCTGCGCAGGGACATGAAGGAGCCCCCAACTCTACAGGCCATCCTCCAAGATTCTGAATGTTCCAATTTTTAAGCTTTTGACACCTCGACATTGAAGATATGGTGTGAAAATGAGTCACTGTCTCAAGAATAAGGCCCCTTTAAATCCAGAAGGCACAGTTCCATCCATCAGGAAATCATTCTCATTAGTCATTTTGAGGCTTCTGTCTTGGGATTATAGAGGGAAGCCATCAGTGAACAAGGAACCAGAATTAATAAACTATTATTACATATGTAGGCTGTGGCCATGTAGACACAATGAAGATTCACACACAAGCACACACAGAAAACCTCCCACTACTGTGCCCCAGGGATGCTCTACTACTAAAAACTAGTCCTCTGAAAATTCAGAGGCATGACAAGCATGAAATTAGCAGCCCCAACTTGGAAGAAAGCCACAAGAGCCCAACCAAACATGATAAGCAGTAGTACACTGTGGAAAGACCCTAGCCTATGGGAACTGGACCTGAATTGGGCTCCTTCAGTGACTCCTGTGTAAATGGGGTGAGTTGCTTTGCTTTTTGAATCACTGGGACTGTGGCAAGAATATTTATTTTGCATAGTTGTCTTGGATATTAGAGAAAATGTGTTTAAGATGTGCCCCTTGGTGCCTGTCACTTAAGAAGTAGTAGTAGCAGTTATGGTAGAAATACAATAAAAATACAATGAGCACCCCGTGATCTCTCTTCCCCCTCTAGAGTTGTACCCACTGCACAGTGTCATTTTTCCACATCGAATGTCTACATGACCAGTCAGTCTCTGAAAATGATCCTATCAACTCAGACCAGGCGCTGAGCAATAAACTAGGCCATGTTACGGCACCGTTTTTACTGTTGTCAGCCACCACTGATTTCAGTTTTCGGACATAAATTTGGCTGTTTTGTGTCCTGCCACCATCAGGGAGCAATCTGACCATGGGGTCCCTTTTCCTCCCTAATAGAAACATCTCAGGGAAGTGGGAGGGGCCTGCTAGAGCAAAACAGCTGGAAGTGGTCCCCTTATCAGCAGTTTCCTGGATTATGACCAGTTTGAGGCACATGACGGCAGCATAAAAGAGGCACTCAGGGACTGAGTGGCAGACAGCTTTCCTCAAATGGAAGCTTCCCCAGGCTTGCAGGTGTAGCCGCGAGTGTTAACCTGCATGTTTACTGTGGCTCCAGAGGGCCCTTCCTGGGCCTCCCAGGGACTCATACATCACTGTCAGTTTGCTACAGAGTCCAACTCCACACAGGTACCCAGGGAAGCCTGGCTAGTGAAGGCAGGGTCAGAAAGTGGGCCAGACGGGCACAGGAGGACAGGAGACCTGGGCTTTACTTCCTGTCCTGCCACTGCAAGAACCTTGGTCATCTACTTCCCTGTAAAAGACTCAGAGAAAGACTATCATCGGAAAGGCTGTCTTGACCCCTTCTCCATCCCACAGAGGAAGACAGACGACAAAAGATGCTTACTTTGTTTATCTCTATTTTCTGCCATTTTTATACCATACACATATCTGTGTAAACATAAATCTGAACAGAAGAAAATGGTAACTGAGACACTAGGCTAAAATGGGCTGGATATTGCCTACATGCCAAGTACTGTGTTAAGGCTTCACATCCATGGTCTCAGGAAAAAAGCCAATTAAACACACCTCCTGTTCGCCAGGATCTCCCTCCTGAACCTTGAGCTTGATGAGAAGTCATTCTTCCATGCCATTTGTCCAAAAATAGTATTGTATCATTGACTTCAGTCCTGGTTCTAAGACTGGCTTACCACAGACCCTTACTCCACCTCACATTGATTGGTTCTGGAACAGCCAAGACTTTTTCGGTTCAGTAAAAAAGAAACCTCATAAAGACTGATGCACTTGCCTTCCTGGCAGCTCTTGAACATGAAGGATGTGGTCCCATTGTGTGGTAGCATTTTGGACACATAAGAAGGTATAGAGAGAGCTCATGCTGAGTAAGTACAGCCTAAAAATAAAGAGTGAGAACACGGAGGGTCTAAAGGGCTAGATCAAGGTTTACCTCAAGCTGCAGTTGTTTTTAGATGCTCGTGTTCAGTTTGATTTGGATTGTTCAGGTGCATGCAACCAAAAGCACCCCAGTCATCAGAGACAGCAGTTCCTCTTGATGTCGTTTCTTAGATTAGGGAACTGAGGTTCAGTGGAGTGAAGCCACTTGTTCCCTATCTCATGGCAAGTCTGCATCAGAAACATCATCAGAACGCAGGTTCATTTAGGTCAAAAGCCAAAGCTGTTCATTTTATTTGTTTGTTTGTTTATTCATTCAACCATTCAGGCTCTGGGAACCCCAAGGTCTTTCCAAATCTTTTGCAATTTTTTTTTTAATGTAGAGACAGCATTTCACTAAGTCAATGAGTTGCCCAGACTGAGTTCCAGCCTGTGATCCCCCTGCCTCAGCCTCCCAGAGGGTTGAAATTAAAGACATACAGCACTTCTGCATTGCAGCTCACTAGCAGCCAGAGCTGGGTAAGCACTGCATTTTGTTATCACATGCAGCAAAACTGAAAGTGTTTTAAAAAGCAGAAGCCTGTATAAATGAGAAAATTGTTTCAAATGCAACAGCTTATTATCTCCCTAGTAGAGGTAGAACTGTTACCTTGAGCCCTAATGAGAACAGGCCTTATTAGCACTTCTCTGTTGTATGTCTTGGTACTGGGGATTGAATTCAGTTACCTTGTGCTTGCCAGGCAGGTTTTTATGCTATATCCTCAGTGGGAAGGATGCTTATTAGCACTTCTGCGACAAGGGGCTTTCCCACTAATTGCTGCTCACAAGGTTGCTCTCTGCACCGACCACAGTCACTGGGCAGTCAGCTGTCATCTCCTGTGACCGTCCATGCTGGTGACGTTCTTCCCAGCCTCACTTCCTACTCTGCCTGTTCTCACCTCTTAGTGATAAGATTGCAGTCCTGGGCATCAGACCTCTCAGTTTTCCCACAAAATCCACAATGGTTTCTCTTTCATCTATTGAGTAAGGTCAGAAATCTTGACCTCACCGTTAGTATTAACTTGCAATTTGTGGCAACATAAAGTTCCCATTTTAAGAAAAAAAAACAAGAGGTTTTGGCTTGCATGACATTCAGGGGTGATTCTCCAGGCCTGACTGAATCCAGGAGCTCCAGAACATTACCAGGGCTCTGAGGTCTGGCTCTCTCTGTCTCACGGCTCTGCTGGCCCTCACCTATGTTCTGTGCAGAGGGAGGGATGCAGCCATTAATCCCAGATGCACCTTCTCCCAGCTCACCTGCAGCAGCACCAGGACAGCACCTGTATCCAAGGAATGTGCCAGTCTCAGGCATCCGCTGGCCCGCCTTAGCCACATTCCCCCATTTCATGAGTCACTGTGGTACTGGGCACAAGATCCCTCATAGTCTGTGAGAAAGAGTCTGTGAGAGCCAGAAAATAAAAACCTTGGGCCATGAAGTGGTTAGACAAAGCTATGGGTCACTCGATCTTCTACACTATTCCAATGACCTCATCTCCAACCTTCAACGTTTGTGTTCTAAAAATGCTAACCTGCTCCCAGTCACCTTGTTTTTACCCATCTGTGCTTCACTCTCTGCCTCCAGGAACATTCTGCTGACCTATGGAAACCTCGTGAAGATGTTCACCCTCCAAGAAGCCTACCTTGGCTTCTAACGAAAAGTAGTCCTTAACCTGTCTCTGCACCTTCTAAGTATGCCTGTTGTCACATTTATCACACAAGATATCTTGCTTCCTTTGCTGTTTTCCAAATTTGAACCTCTTTGAAGACAGAGATTAGGATACTCGTGTTGCCCCCAATACTTCACAAAATGATGTACACAGCCCACTTCATCATGTGAATTGATGGAGCTCCAGTGGCGCACTCCACTCGGTTAGCGTGCGGTACTTATACTGCATCATGCGGATTGAATAACAATGAATAACTCCTTCAGGGCAAAGGAAACCACCAGTGTGGTTCAACAGATGGAATACTGAACTGGAAACAAGAGCCTCTAACCTGGTTCTTTCCTCACTAACTATGAAACATTGTATAAGTCATTCACTCTTTCAGACCTTTGCCATCTTCATATTTAACCGAGTAATGTTGCGGAGTACAGTAATAAGGTCTTTGCAGTGTGTGGCCATCAAGATGTCATTTACGAAAATTCTGACTTGTGAAGACTTTCATGAAGGTTTAGTTACTCTCAGAATTTTCCTCTCTTGGGTGATGGCTTCTTCCAAAATCTGAAGTAGCTTCAAAGTGATAGTAGTAAGTGTGGTTTGGTTTGTGTCTAATTATGGTGGTTAATTAACTGGTGGTCAACGTCATACTGAATTAAACTTGCGTGGTGCTGGTTGCAGGAGACCCACCTGAGGGTTGTTGCCAGCAGCATAAAGGCAAAACAGGAGAAGCTGCCAAAATGCTATTAGGGATGCTGTCCTGAGAAGCTGTTGGAAGCTGCTAATTCTCTTGGGTTGTTCTGCTGGAGGACCTTGTCATGCTGACTTTTCTGATGGACTTTGGAGAAGCTTGGATCCTCACCTTGAGCATTGATTCCTAGCTTCAGAGGGGAAGATGGTGTCCTTCTCAGTCTCATGAAGCTTGTGACATTGGCTTTCCTCATCACTGGAGGAGCTCAGGACCTCACTGTTGCCAAGAATGGCTGAGGTCCTTTGGGGGAGCTCTGGTGCCTACCTTGACTGTTTCTTCCTAGCTCCAATCCAGATCTCTCAGCCTGCTAGCACAGATCCTTCATCCTGCTGGCATAGACTTCCTAGCTTCTGCCAGTGACCTTTAGGCCTTTCCAACACAGATCCATGAAGCAGGCCTGCACGGGACTTTGTTGTGGGCTCTCATCCTCCAATTGGACTGGTGGGAGGCCTTGTTATGAGCTCTCAGTCCTCAGCTGGATTCTTCAGTATTTAGCATGTGGATAGATTTCCTGCACTTGTAGTATGTGATTCTTGATGATTCATTATAAAATAATATTACAAAACATATCCTGTACTATATTGTTCACCTTGTAAAAACCCCAAACCATAACATTAGTCATCTCCATTTTTCCAACCTTTTCCACTGATCAGGCATTATTTTTTTTTCCAGGAACATAATTTTCAGAAGAGTAAGGTATCCAAGGAAAGACAATGTTCATTTTTTAAATTAATTTTATTGAGAAACAAATAGCAATGAGAGTTTCAAAACAGGTTAGCAGGACAGTTACAATAATTAATACATTGCATATTGTTGTCTTCATAGTAGTTATTCATAGTACAAGATGCAGACATGATATCCTGTCCAAACACTATTAGTACAAATCTTTCTTCCCATTGAATTAAGAGAAAGTAGCTGTATAGCTATGCTATTTTGTGTATACAGATATATGTATATTTTTTCACTATACAATGGTCCTTTATTTATATACCCCTTTTTGTTTACTTTTGTCAAAGGTGGGTATTCCATTGCCATTCAAATATTTTAGGTGCATGAATTCAGCAAAGCAATCCAATATAGTCCAGTAGACTATAATAGTAGTGGGTTATCAATAGGACTGGCAATGTCAGAAGTTGTTGACTTGAGCCTTTTATGGCTCAGCATATTAATATACCTTTACTTTTTAACCTCATTTTTTATACTTTTCTGCTGGATGGTTAAAAGCAAGATAAAGCAAGACCTATATCACAAGAAATGTAACTTCTGTATCTGACAAAGTCAGTCCAATCCCCTCAGGATTTACCCTGAAGATAATGTTCATGATGGAGTAGTATCATCATGAAATATTCTTCCCAACTGGAGACACCACCAGTCTCGGCCTGTCCATTTGGTGTTAAGATGAATGATAACTCCCTTAATTTGCCTGAGCCCTCGAACCTGTAGACACTACTTTGGAAAACAAACCTTGCAAGGGTAGCAGAAAACACTCCCTAGTAGTTATACTTTCATTTCTTAGTTGCCCAGGTAGCAGCTCTGGTTACAGCTCCTGATGCTTTTGGGTTTTGTTTTTGTTTTGTTTTGTTTCTTTTCAGAAACACCTGGTCACTGTGATGTGTAGCTGATCCCTAAGATGCATATTGTAGGAACCAATCAAAGACAGCCAAGTACTATTCCTCTGTGCCTCCTCTTTGAGGTCCCCATAAAAGCTTCCCTGTCTGAGTCATTGAGGTCTGACATATTGAAGGACAACCTATTCCCTGTTAGTGCCCATTTGACACTATATAAATCGGCCTCCAAATCCTGAGTGTCATTTCAGTGTTGCTGCTCATCTTTGCAGTATGATTAAGGATCTTGAGAGAAAAAGAGACTCTTCTGAATTATCTGGGTGGGTTGGGTGTTATCACAGCAGTCTTGGAAGAGTCAAAGTCAGAGTAAAAGGAGCTGTGAACATAGAGCAGAAAGGGATGGATGTGTCACTAAGACAGAGAAAGGACTGTGTCTCAAGCACACCAGGGCCACTGCACTCTGGGAAAGACAGGAAGCCCAGGCCTCACCTGGTGGAAGGCACCTGCTTGACGTGAGTACAGTGGAAGTGATTTCAGTCAAACTGAGTATGTGATCCTCCAGAAAAGCAAGAATAATAAAATTCATGCTCTTGAAATCACTAAGCATGTGATACATGATTCTGGAGAATAAGCAAAAGAATATAAATTCAGTAAAGAAAAGTGGCATCTACAGCTATTTAAAAGGTGAAAAAAAAAGGGTCAACAATCAGTATATTTTCTTCCACAGCAAAGAGGCATAGAAAAGAAGTAGGATTAAAATGAAACCAGGAAATGCTAGGTTAGATGCAAGAAGAGTGTGTTACTATCAAAGTCACCTGGGGGCTGAGGATATAGCTCCCAGGCATAAGCACCTACCTGGCAAGCACAAGGAACTGAGTTTGACCCCTGATACCAAAAAGAAAAGAAGAAGAAGAAGAAGAAGAAGAAGAAGAAGAAGAAGAAGAAGAAGAAGAAGAAGAAGAAGAAGAAGAAGAAGAAGAAGAAGAAGAAGAAGAGAAGAAGAAGAAGAAGAAGAAGAAGAAGAGGAAGAAGAAGAGGAAGAAGATAACAAAGTCATTACAAACTGGAATGCATATCCAAAGCTGACTGTGAGAACAGAGAGCAGTAACAAGAAGTAGCCAGAAACCCAATTAAACATACTCAACAACTCAGTGGCAATGACTCGAGAGGCTCTCAGACACACGGCCCAGTTAGAAGCAGCTACAAGTACTGGCCCGATGGTCCCCCCTGTTCTTGTTTGCACCAAAGTCTTGGTTGGGTCAGGGGTAGAATCCAGGGACTAATGCAGATGCTGTGAGCTGAACTTCAGGCTTCTACATGAAGGTAGCGATGTGTCAGTTCCACATGGATGAGCTGCCTTCCAGGATGCAAGATTCCAGCATGGTTGGTGGGGCATGCATAGCTTTCTCAGAGGTCAGGGTCTACAGTGGGTCAAAATAAAGCAGTTCATTGTGTGCCAATCAGGGCCCAGCCACAGTACCTTTGCAGGTCAAGCATCTGGGCTTTGTTGTTTGAGAGTCCTGAGCTTGGATCTCAGTTCTGCCACTTATTCCTTATGTAGCCTTAAGTAAGTGAGCACTTAATTGCTGCAGTTGCTTTGCCAGAAAATAAGAAGTCTTTGTTCCATCAAACTCTTGTGATGATTAAAGGAGATACAGTCATGACTCGGCATCTGTGAGGAACTTGTTTCAGGACATCCCACAGATATCACCATCTCCAGCTCCCTACAGAAATGGTACAGTATTCACACACACACACACACACACACACACACACACACACACTGTATGCCTATCACATCCTTTGTGTACTCTATGTCATCTCTAGTTGCTGAAATTGTTTGATACAATGTGAACATTATACAAGTACATGCTGTATTATTTTATCCCAGGAATGATTACAAATATTTCCAGTCAGTAGTGGTGAATCCATGGATGCAGAATCCACAGATATCAAAGGTCAATTATGTTATATGAAAGTAGGATGCCTAAGATATAACTAGACTCCATTCAAGAAATAGCTCTAGCCAGCCAGATAGCTCAGTGGACTAAAGCACCTGCTTAGGCAGAGCGCAGTGGCTGGGGTTCAATCCCTGGCATGCTGTGCAGGCCCCACCCCCAGGACACGCTGAAATGGAGATTTAGACTGGGCACGGTGGCACACACCTGTAATCCCAGCTCTTAGGAGGCTGTAAACAGGAGGATCACTAGGAGTCCAATCTGCATAGTGAGACCCTGTAGACCCTGTACCAAATACATAAAAGAAAGAAAAAAAAAAGATCTCTGATTATTTAGAAAGTGGTTAGGTCTAGCCATGGGTTAGCCAAAGGTAATCAGTCAAGAGTAGAAAGACTGTAAAATGGAGATCCACACGGATGGAAGAATCCGAAAAACAAAGACAGAACCAAGAACAGACCAGGAAGTCTGTAAGCAGTAGAAAAATAACTACAATACAAGCCTTCAAAGCACCATCACCCTCTAAGAACTACAAACTGAGGCACCTCACAACACCACCTCTACCTGCTGTTTCTTTCTTTGGCTTAGAGAGGCCAAGTGACAACCTAGCAGCAACATGCTGGAGACACGAAGCAAACCCCACACCTGAGGAGGTTGCACTGCAGAGTTCTTAGGGTTTTTCTTCACCCTCTGATACTTGATGTTCTTGTCGTCATTTCCCGACTGTTGGGGCATAGCAGTAAATACAACAGACAGAAACCAATCCCTGCTCCAATAGACTATAATCTAGTCCTCGTAACAGGGATTACTAATCAATTAGTGGCACACTCCTACGAAGTCTCAAAGTCCCCTTAATTCCTCCTTGATGCAGTCCAGTTCTCCAAAGAGCCACTAACAATCAATTAGAGTTGACATTTGAGATGAAAACTCACTTTCCAATCTTTCTCTGAGCTCCTGTGGTTGCTGAATAGATTCACACTGATTACTTCACAGGCAAATGTCACTGGTGTCTCACAGTCCCGTCCTGTGCAATGAAACCCCGAAAGCAACAACAACTAGTGTAGACATTTAGAGAGTGATAACATTATTGTTTTGACTCCTAGCACTGAAATGTTCACTGAAGAACACAGTTACTACACTGATCTGAACTCCTTGTTTGATAGTAAAGAAGTGTTTAAGAGCTATATTCCCAATTTCATTTATTATAGTCATGATTTTCTTTCCTGTTATACTTTCCAACCCAAGCCTCATTCATCTTCTCATTTCCACTCTGGGTATTCACACATACGCTTGCACAGTCGCTCACACGCATGCACGCTCACAGGCACACAGACGAATTCTGTAGGACCTAACCCAGGATGGTGGAATCAATGGAGACGTCCCACACTCAGATCTTACACTAACTATATGTGGTTTTAGGGCATATTTTTCTCAGCTGTGAAACTATAAAAATAAGCCCCATGCCATCATTTCACTGCCTATTTCACATAGTGCTCTGAGTCTAATGCGAAGTTACGTCTTCTAATGGCATTACTGTCACCCAGCCACTAGGTGGCAGTATGTCACCTCTCACCTCCTTGGCCAAGCCTAGGGGAAGAAGAGTATTAACAGCCCTTCTCAATCCAGAAAGCCTTCCCCACCAGAGAACCAGGACAGGGTCTGTTTGCATTATGACATTAGATAGAAACGACTGGACCAAACAATACGCACTTACACACTCCTTCTCAATCCATGGAGGGAAATAGAAAAGTAAAGAACAACAGTCACTGGATAGTCACATATTGTTCTCGTTATGAAAAAAGCAAAATAAAAATTTACAAGATAGTATTTACAAAATGCAAGCGTGCATTTCCACAATGGCTTCACTCGATAGCAAAGCACCTCTTGAACTCAGCACCCAAAGCATGCTCCAGCTCTCCATTCGCTGTGATTTCCATAATCCTTTTTCTGAGATGAGCGGGGAGGTGATTTACTCAATCCCACAGTCCTTGAACAATCTGATTCCAGGATCGGTCATCAGACTTGCACTCCGCGTTCACATCCGCAGACCTGCCTGCCTGCTCTCTGACTTCGCTTCCAGGTCTTTACCTTGCTCCTCTTCAGCTTCATAGGAAACTGGTTTTCCAGTTTTGACCAAGAAGGCAAAACGAAGGAACAGAAAAATAGAGTGGCCACTGGCCACTATCCACATTGGAATTAATTTAATCTAGATATTTACTTTGTCAACTGTACCAGCTCAGTATCCACCTGTGATTAGTAACTGAACAGCATAGGTACAGCGCATTCCCATGTTCTGTTTGACCTCACTAGTCCCAACGATGGGAACAGTAAACATATCATTCAATATAGCTCCATAATGAGTTATGTCATGCTATTAGACAAATCAGTGGAGAACAAGAGAAGTGCTCTTTATGAAAAAACAAAATAAAATTTAGAAGATAGTATTTGCAAAATAGGAATTAATCTGTAAGTGTTAGATAAAACATAACCATGAATATTTCAAGGTTAAAATGGCAACAGGTTTTAATTCCTGTTGTCGTTATCAAACTAATAATTATCAAATTAAAATGATATCCTAATGCATGATATTACTTTGATTCTCAACACATCAACAGCTGTAAAAATAAAAGCAAAGAGAAAGTTATAGAACCTGTTTTGTTGGGTGACAGCTTTCCTTTTTTTTTTTTTTTCTTTTGCAAAGTAGTACAAATTTATATGTGATCATGCTCAGAAAATCTGAGTTAAAGATGGAAATTTTATTTCCAGATATGAAGGCTTAAAATATACGAATTCTCTTAAATTCATATTAATTGTCATCATAACTTCAAGTGGTGGTAATGCTTAATTTACTTTAGTCTATTTATGATCAATACCATGTCTCTATTGAACCTTTTCTCTGTAGCCAATAACATGAGAATAAGCAACACTTTTCAGAATGCATCCTGTAAATGTCTCTGGGACACTTAGCATTTGTGGATGTTCCCATGAGTCTTGTTGTTTTGCTTCTTTTTTCCTCGGCTATCCACATCCCACCCACACCCACATCTCATCTATACTCATTTGCCCACAAGAACATATTATTGGCCACTATACCAACTTAAACTTGAGAAAAATGGTAACAAGATTGGATCATGACTCAGAGAATACAAAGATGAATCTTGCTTGGAGTTCATTTGTATCCAGAAGCTTAAATTTTGTCCCCAAGGCTTTTTTCTTCCATGAACTTTAGCTCCTAATCCCTGCTGTGTACGTTGGCATCATTTCCTACAGGGAGTTTGTCACATGCAGCCTGGAAGATGACTAACAAAGCTGCAGTTCCCGGGATTTCTGGTTACTAGCTCCAGTAGAAAGCATTTCTCTGTGTCTCTGTCTCTGTCCCTATCTGTCTTTCTGTCTGTCTCTCTGTCTCTCTCTGTTTCTCTCTGTCTCTGTCTCTGTCTCTGTCTCTGTCTCTGTCTCTGTCTCTGTCTCTGTCTCTCTCTCTCTCTCTCTCTCTCTCTCTCTCTCTCTCTGCTTCCCTCCCCCCTTTTTCCTCTCTCCATCTTCTCCTCCCTCCTTACTCCCCTTCCCACAGCCCCATCCACAGATTGGTTCTACCTCAGTCCTGACAGTCCTCCTCCATCCACCTTTTGCACTATTCAATTTATAGATTCAGTTTCCAGAGCTCTGTCCCTCACTCCACACCAGGGGGCACCATTCACATTGAATTCTAAGTCCCCAGAGGTGTTCGACATCAGAAGACAAGCTCTGTGGTGACTCTGCTCCTAAGGGTAGGACAATATAATTGCACAGTCCCATATCACACAGTACCCAGGCATCCAGGAAAGTGAGGTCTGTTTCCAGAGAAATTAAATGAATACAAAGCACTGTATGGACCTGTAATAAACCTGGAATCCACCTCCATGTATCATCCCAGAATAAGAAGAAATGAAAATTCCTCTTGAACCATCCTTACACTTTTCAGGGCATGGAAATGGAAATGCAGGTGTAGTGTAGGAGAAAGGAAGCACAGTATATTTAGACCTTCAAAAGCATGATCTGTGAGGCATTGTCCTGGAGTCGGGGCCAAGGGTCTCTTCTTTGTGAAGGAACAAAACAGAAAGAGAGAGAATGAGAGCGAGAGCGAGAGAGAGAGAGAGAGAGAGAGAACCTTGCACTACCCTGCTGCACAAATAAAGAACTCCATCCAGTCTACCAAGTCGCACCCAGCCTCTGCTCCAGAAGTCACTCCTAAGTGCTGAGAACATTTTTAAAGAGTCAGTGTGTAGAGATCTATAGGCCCAAGGCCTGAAGGCTCCCTTGGGTCTGCAAGTGTCCCATCTGCAACTGCCTTCAGTTTCAGCGTGAGTCCTTGAAAAGCCAAGCAGGGAATGAATCCACGCTTCGAGTGCTGCTCGTCACCTGCAGCCTGGTTTGTAATGAAATGGTGTCTTTCTGTGCCTTTTTTTGTGTGCTGTAGAGACTCTTCAGGACCTTTTTGTTGTTTTTTGCTGTTGTTTTTTGGTACACGGTCTCACTATGCAGCTCAGACTCACAGTGATCCTCCTCTCTCAGCCTCCTCAGTGCTGGGATTGCAGGCATGCGCCACCAAGCCCCATTTCAAAGCAGCAGGCTATACCTGAGATTCCATGGCCAGTACGGCATGCAGTGCCGGGGATCAAACTCATGTCTTTGTGCTTACCAGACAAGCACTTAGACCATCTTCAGGCATTTTTCAACAATATACTTGCCTGAATCTCTTCTCAGACTTTGTGATTCAAACAGCTGGCACAGAAGCCCTAAGATCCATAATTATCCCAGTCTCTCAGCTTGATTTTGACATCAGAGTGGAGAACCATGGCCCTTTATGTAGATACAGGCAGGATGAGCAAAAAATAAAACTCGACAGCCACTCAAACCCAGGTCTCCATCCATGAAGTCTTTGCTGATTTATTTACTATTTTCTGCTCAGAACTGTTTAGATTCTTAAAACTTACTGAGGATTTCAAAGAGCTTTTGTTTACCTTATTAATGTTTACTACATTAGCAATGAAAACAGAGAAACTTTAAAGTATTTAATAAATCCTTTGCATCTAACATGAATATTTTCATAGAAAATAACTATACTTGGCCCGATCCAAAAGTTGTGAGAGAGCTGGTGAGATAGCTCAGCGGACTAAGTGCTTGCTTAGGCAAATGCAGGGACTGGGGTTCAATCCCTGGCACTGCATGCTGCTCCAGCTCTGCCCCATGGTGCCCTGAGCCAGCAACAAAGTCTGGGCCTGCTGACACAGGTCTACATGTAATCTCAGTGCTGGGGAGGCTAAAAACATGAGGATCACTATGAGTCTGTGCTGTGCAGTGAGACTCTGTACCAAATATATAAATTTTTAGTTATATTTCTTTTTATATATGTCTTTCTTTATCTTGATCTTAACCATCCATCAGAAAAGTATGAAAACAAAGTATAGAAAGTAAAGCCATATTAATATGCTGAGCTGTAAAAGGCTCAAGTCAACAACTTCTGATATTGCCCGTCCTACCGATAGCCCACTACTATTATGGACTACTGGACTATATTGGAATATTTTGCTAAATTCACACACCTACAATATTTAATTGACAATGGAATTCCCTTCTCTGACAAAACTAAACCAAAAAGGGGATACAAATGAATGACCATTTTGTATCTGTATGCTCAAAATAGTTAGGCTAGATATACAGCTGCATTCTCTTAATTCAGTGAATAGAAAGATTGGTTCTAATACTGTTTGTGGACAGGATGCCATGTCTTGTGCAATGAATAACCATTAAGACAACAATATGCTAGGTATTAATTATTGAAACTGTCCTACTAATCGGTTTTGAAACTCATTGCTATTTGTTTCTCAATAAAATTATTTTTAAAAAATACATAAAATTTTAGAAAAGAGAAAAAAGTTGTGAGAAGACTGGTATAGCTTTACACTTTAATAATGTTCTCAAATGTGTGGGTAAATAATAGGCCGTTGAGATCTTGTATCTGCTCTTATATTGGATTGCTGGTCATCAAATATTCTCTGGAGAATTCCACTATGCACTCATGAGAGAAGGAGGGCAAGAAAGAAATTATAGATTATAAATAGTAGGGCCAGGCAGATAGCTCATCAGACTAAAGTACCTGCTTAGGAAGATGCAGGGACCGGGGTTCAATTCCCAGTGTGCCATGCCAGCCCACCCCCATCCCCAGGGTATGCAAGACTGTGGTAGAGACTGGGCACAGTGGCATGTGCCTGTAATCCCAGCACTTGGAAGGCTGAAAACAGGGGACTCACTGTATAGTGAGACCCTCTAGACCCTTGCAACTAGTTTTGAGCTTATTGAGATGTTAAAATAATCTCAGGGTCCCACGGTGACCCCAGACCACTGTTCCTGTTACTTCCACATTTTTTCATGCACATATAAACTTACACCTTTAATTTCAGAGTTTGTACATTTTGATTCCTATTTGATTGTTACAAATGTTTAATGTGTTTCCTAATTCTATGTGCATGTGTGGAAATCATTCACTGTAAGAAACAGAAACCCACTCAAGCTAAATTAAATTAAAGGAGATCTGTGGTAACAAAACAGAAAGTCCCAAGGACCCACATGGGCCGTACAGCCAGGTCCCCACTGTGGTTCTTCCCAGGCTTCCCGGTTCTCTGAGCAGAACACCACCTTGTGCCCAGGGACTTCTGTCAGGCTCTTTGTCCCCAAGCAGGGCCTTGGCTGTGCATGATCTACATGCATTACCTTGGTGTTCCTCATCCAACAAATCCTCACCCCCAAGGCTTAAGTCTTGATTCCAAAATCCTAAAGAGACTTGGTTTCTCCAGCTTGAAGAAATTTCTAGAAAGGGTAGAATAGTTCTCCTGATGCCATATTTATATCCAAAGCGATGGACAAATCAAATCACAAAATATGTTAACACTGGTTCTCAACCCTGATTGTCCAACCCTGGTCTAATTAGACTGAATGTGTCATGGTTATTTTGTTGTTGCTGCAACGCAATACTTGATGGACAATTTAAACAAGGAAAGGCTCACTTGGGCTCACAGTTCATGCTTTTCAGTCCATCGAAGCCTGGCTCCAAGGCAAGGCAGCATAGCACAGACAGGACATGGTAAAGGACAATCAGCTCATGGCACAGCAGTGGGAAGCAGAGAGAGGAATCAAGGGAGGAGGAGGGAGACGGACACTTCCGGACCACACCCCCACCTCCTCCAGCCAGGCTTCACCTGCCAATACCATGTGTGGCTACAAACTCAGCTAGCACAGCGTATGGATGATAAAGATGTATTAGGCATCTCTAGCACAGACAGCCAGCACTTTCTGGTAGAAATATTATAAAGACATACATAGTATAAAAATTTAACTATCACATTTATAATGTAAAACTAAATCAGCAAAATTACTTTGTTAGCCCGTTTAAACCAACATACCTAAAAGGCTAATATTTCAGCTTGTGATCTGTATGAAAAGCATTAATGGGATCTATGACAGCCTTTTATATTCAAGGTTTCAAACCTGGTGTGGCGCTTATATTTATAGTACATCTTAATTAATACACTACATTTTCATCAGAAGTAATTGATTTGTATTCAAAGCTCACAAAATTCTTCACTGGTGAAGCAGATTGATGCATTTGAGTTACTGCAAACAGTTAAAAATTTTCAAACAACTGAGTCGAGTATCAGTTTTTAAATTTAAATTCGTATGATTAAATCAAATTTAAATGCCATTTTTCAGTGGCCTTCCCATTATTTCAGAATCTCAGCAGCTACGTGGGACCAGGAGCTGTATTTTGGCAGAGCGGGTCCCGCATGAGATCAGAATGTGGTCTCTCCCACTACTTTGCACCCCACCCCAACACCAGCAGAGCATGGCTGAGCGCAGATGCACCGAAAATAGAGTTGATAGAAACTGTCCAAGACAGAACTGCTTAAATCTAATTGCTGCTGGGCCCTGGACGGTGCGTGTAAGTGCTTTTCTTTAACAAATCACATCATTTTAAATGAATTCAAGAGGCTTCTTAGTTAAAGGAATCCTATAATGCTTTAACGTATTCATCGCGTAAATCACCTCTCAGGGATTTGCTCTAAAACAATTTTTTTTTGTTTACATCAGGGTCATTTTAAGTGAAGCATGGTGATGCAGAACACCAGCTGAAGGCCATTCAGCAAGGGAGTAACCTGAGAAGCCATAAGTCACCATCCGCCTTCACGAAGCTGAAGTAGGTACTGCACGAATTCCTGACAACCGGAAGCAAAATGATAACATGGTGTGGTGTCTTGATGCTACATGCCGAACGCTGGCTGCACTAAGTGGGCTGGCTCCTGGAGTGCTGGAAAGCAGGATGGGAATCATGAACAAAGTCTAATCAGCAAGAAGATGGCCTTGATTTCTTTCTGACGGGTGACATTGCTGTGGCAAGGGCTTTATAACTCCATACATCGAGTTCTCACAACAGTTTCTGCAGTCTGATGTCTTCACTGTTACAAATTATATTCTGAGGTTGACATGTATATACAAAGCCCATTTTGACTAAATGAAATTATTTAAAGACTCCCTTCATTCAATCAAATAAGTAGATGTAGTGTTAGCCAAATAAGCCATTCATTCATTCATTCATTCATTTGTCCTTATGTTTATTAAATCCTCATTAAGCAGGCCAGGGAGATAGTTCAGTGGCATAAGCACCTGCCCGGCAAGCACAAGGTCCTCAGTTCAATCTCTGGTACCAAAAAAAAAAAAAAATCTCATTAAGAACTACAGAGTGTCAGATGCCAATACCAATGCCAGAGAACTAAAAACACAAAACGAAATAGATCCTACCTTTAGATGCTCGTGGCTGATAGGAAAGTCAGACCTCTATGTAAGGAAATGCAAAGGAAAACAGATGAGATTAAGCATTATCAGAAAAGAGACAATTCTATGTCAGAGGATGAAGATAAAAATTGTATTGCTTTGAACAAAAATAACTTGGGATGTAGAATGCCGAGCAGTGACCTAGAGGGACCCAACATAACCTTGACTGCAGTTGTCTTGAGTCATAACTACCATAATTGTCCCTAGGTAACCCTGGTTGATTTTTCTCACATAGTGCCCCAGAATGTTAGAAATAAACAACACTATCAGAGCAGTGTGTTGAATTGTATGACTGTGTCAGTGCAAAACACATGGCTGATTACCTTGATATGGGCTTACGATAAGCCAGGCATGTTCTGCCTTGGGTGAAAGTCACTGTTTTCCCTGATCAGTATTATGAGTGTCCCAACTACACCACCACACACTCCCCCGGACAAGAGCTATGCATATCTGCTGGGCTTGCTGCCTCCTTGAATCATGGCTCTGTCATTCAGTCTCTGCATCCCAAATAGCTCCTGTAATGAAGCCCCACCCCCTTCTTTCAGTACTATTGGAAGATAGTAGAAAACTTTTAGGAGATGCAGCATAATGAGAAGAATTGAAAACACTGTGTGCATGCCACTGAAAGAGATACTGGACTCCTCTCTCTCTGCCTTCCCACTCCCGTGCAGAGAGCAGTTACCTCCTCCACAAGCTGCCATCATAAAGTTTGGCCTCAGCCTGGCCCCAAAAGAAGTAGTCAACCAACTACAGACTGAAACTTCGGAAACTGTTCAACACAATAAGTTTTACCTCCTTACAAGTTGATTATCTCGGGTGTTTTGCTATGGTACTGGAAAGCTGACTGAGACAATCATACTCAATTGCCCTGAGTGTAATCCTGTGTCTGTCTGCCCCTTTCTTTAGTCCCACAGCACCTTCCATGCATAGCAGTCACTCTTCTACAGTGGATTCTCCTAGATCGTGGTCACTAGGTAAAGGTGGAGAGGTGAACGGGGAAGGGAACTCCTAAAGCAGGAACAAGAGCTTGCTGGGAAGGTTCTTCCTGGACACTGTTTCCAATCCAGCCCCGCTGAGGGGCCACATGACTGCTTGATTGCCACACATCTATCAGCATGATGTGTTTAAAATATCCATGGGATTCTATCACACCATGATCTCAAACTCCTATAGCTTCCTAGGGCACTTGGAATAAAATCCAGTCATTTCCAAGCCCTCAACACCTTACATGGTGGCCTGCTTGGTATATTAGAGACCCACCCCCATCCCATATTCCCCCAGCTTGTTACGCCCACCACCCTGACTTCTTCAGTGGCCTTCAAATATTCCAGACAAGTTCTCACCTCAGGGCCCTTACAAAGTGCTCTGGATCCCTTATGCACAAAGAACTCTCTTGCTACTTTCTGCTCTCTGGCCTTATTTTACTTCTCCATTCACCTCTTGGCTTTACGATGTTACATTGCACACAGAGTCATTCAATACCTGTTTTAGGAAGAGGGACCCAGTGAAAAGCTGTGTGCTGTGAGGGCCTGATCTGTTTTGTTCACAGCTACAACAGCGATGACCAAAACTGCCCGACACAGCTGGTACCCTCAAAATACTTTTTATAATGAATAAGGCTCAAATTGGGCTAATGAAATAGGCATATCCCATAAGGTTCCAAGTATCCAATGTGTCAAGTGTACAAGGGTTAAGAGCACAGGGTAAGAACAGCCAAAAACGAGATTGAAGCCTCTCCTAGTGACCCAGTCATAGAGTGCTGTGCTCCTCGCTAGGAATCTGGACAATCATGTGAGCCAGTAGAGCTTCATAAACACATGCAGATCTGCATACTTAAGTGATAGGTCTGGCTGCCATGTGGTGGACAGAGAATCCTGTTAGCGTGTTTTCTGTCTCCTTAGTTTCATCCTCTATGAAATGAGAAGTAAAGCATTATTTTCATCATAGGCTGTTGTGATAACTATAGGTAAGTATACATAGAGCACCTGGCACATAAGGTGCTATTATAAACATGACTTATTACAAGCAATAGTCAGGAAGCTTGGGGGGGTGACAGCCACCCTTCTGCTCAAGAAGAAGCATGGAAGGTGCTGTGCTGCCTCCTGATGGAACCTTCAGAAGACAGAACTCATTTCCAAGAACAAAGAATAGATTCTATTTTGGACAAGTGCAGTTTGAAAAAGCAATGGGATGGCCAGGTGAGATCTGTGATGCAGCATCTGCTATAAGAGTCTAAAGCTCAGGAGGGAAGTTGAAATCAAAGGCAGAGATTCACAGGAATCCCTTCTCTTACAAGCAATTGTCCTGGTCCCTTGGAAGCCACTGGTGAATCCAAAGCACTCAAAAGTAAGCCAAGCAGAGTAACAATCTTCAGGATCACATCATTTAATGGGGCTGAAAGGCAAACTGCCATTACAGGAGCTGACTGAGTTCTCAGTAAGCCTTAGCAATGTTCAGAGGCCCCCTCACATTCTCTGTGGACAAGGCTTCATGTATTTATGGATTTTACCACTTCGCAAATTTCTTTTCCAATTTACTGTTCTCCATGTGCCCCTGAAAGAAAAGGCATCTAAGTATTGCAGCTAAGAGACCTTTTAGCCCTGACAGCATTTTTTTTTTTCTTGAGCTGAATGAATTTTATGGCAAGCACTCCTATCCTGTTTTGAGCATCTGAGAATACATGTTCGAGATGCGCTGTAAAGTGGACAGAGGGGAAGGGGTGGATTTATCAAGTTCTCTGTGGCCAGAGATATAAGGAATAGGAAGAAAAGAAAGATAGGCCACTGAGCTGGTACAGCGAAAGTGTCTTGAGGTTCACATACAGTCAACTTTGGCCACAAGGAGAGGGCACTGGAACCAGGCTTGACCACCCATTTATTCCTTCACCAAGTAGGTGCTCAGGACCTTATACATGTGCCAGGTTCTGTCTGCTACAGAGGAAGCAAAAGTGGGTGAGACCAACTTCTCATTTCATGGCTTATTTCTTAATCCCAGAAGCCTTGAGGATATCTACAGTGTAAGCAAAATCTTCCTGGTTTTAATTTCTTCATAGAGCAATGATTTAGGGAAGGTACTGTACTAGCCTCTGGGGTCACAATATCAATTAAGTCCAAGCCGCTTTGATTCACTGAATGTCACAGTGAGGTTAAATACTATGTGCCATGAAAGGCACATGTTGGAAGGGTTCCGAGAGAAAGTCACTTGCCTACAAATCCAACAGTCCATTGAGAAGTGCAGTCTATCCCCTTGTTTCTTAAATCTGGACTCTGTAGAATGCAACAGAAATGATACCTTGTTTGGCTCTATAGAAGTAGCAGTACCCTCTCCTAGAACATTTTTTTCTACACAAAACAGCTTAGGTTCACCTGTTAAGATCACCATAGTTGGGGCCACAGAGGAAAGTGATTGATGATGTAGAGTGTGCCTCAGGAGAGTCACCTAGAAAGAAAAAAAAAATCTCTCAGGCTTTCACAGAGAGCAAATCGGCCAAGAAATGGCTGTGACTCATCCAGATGGCTGACACTGATAAAAGATCTACAAGGTGCTGTACATCGTTTCTGGGTAAATCCTAAGGGGATTTGACTGACCTTGTCAGATACAGAAGTTACATTTTTACTTATATAGGTCTTGTTTTAACTTGGTCTTAACCATCCAGAAGAAAAGCATAACCACAAGGTATAAAAAGTAAAGCTATATTAATAGGCTGAGCTGTAAAAGGCTCAAATCAACAACTTCTGACACTTGCCAGTTCTGCTGATAACCCACTACTATTATGGTCTATTATTTTGCTGAATTCAAGTATCCACATCTTTAGACTGGTTTCAGGTATGAAAAAGGTCCTTTAAAGACTCCTCCAGCGCCCCCGCCCAGCTCCTGAGACCGGCCAGAGACAGCGCGGCCGACTCTGCCGTCCTGCTCCATCCCGCCCGCCCCCGCCCAGCTCCTGAGACCGGCCAGAGACAGCGCGGCCGACTCTGCCGTCCTGCTCCATCCCGCCCGCCCCC
>PVKA01016701.1:0-47366 GCA_004027165.1 Ctenomys sociabilis | reverse complement strand
CTCTTTCAGCAGCCTGTGGAGGGATGGCTTTGTCATCATGAAATTCTTTAGTTGTTCTTTGTCGTGGAAGTATTTCACTTCTCCATCAAACTTGAAAGAGAGTTTTGCAGGGTATAGTAGTCTGGGCTGGAATTTGTTTTCGTGTAGGACTTGAAGAACTCTGCTCCATGCTCTCCTTGCCTTCATTGTTTGTGTAGAAGTCAGCTGTAATTCTGATGGGTTTTCCTTTGAATGTGAGCTCCTTCTTCTCTCTAGCAGCTTTCAGTATATTATTTTTGTGTTGGATTTCTGCGATCTTAACTATTATATGTCTCGGTGTGTTTCTACTTGGGTTGAAGTTATTTGGTGTTCTGTGTGCTTCGGTGACCTGAATGTTGGATTGTTTCCTCATATTTGGGAGGTTTTCTGCTATTATTTCTTCCCATATTCTTTTTATGTCATTTGTATTGACTCCTTCATTCTCGTTGATACCAATTATTCTCACATTGTTCCATCTGGCATCATCCTGCAGGTGATGGATTATTTTTTCCTGCATTCTTGTTGTTTTTAAGAGATCCTTTCTCACCTTTTCACTAGCTGCTCCGGCATCTTCAAGATATGAAACTCTGTCTTTGCTTTCACTCAGACGGTTTTGTAGACTTGTGATTGCTATTTTTAGTTCTTCTATATCTCTTTGACTGTGTTTCATGTATTCTATTTCTCTTCTGTATTGCTCATTCAAGGAATCCATCATATTTCTGATCTCCTCAATTTTTTTATCCATGTCTTCTTTAAAGGTAGTTATTAATTCTTTTTCTGCTGTGTTTCTTCCAAGTTGGATTTCCTCTGTATATTTCTGGACTTGTTTCGGTATTTCAGATCGTATGACCTCAAAAAGTTCTTTTTTGATTTCAGAACTTATTTCTGCTTTGAGTTCCTCATGATCTTTCTGTTGTTGTTTCTTTGCTTCAGATGCTGTTAATTCATATATATCAGTTGGAATAGTGCTCTCTGCACTTGTTCTGGGTGAGCATCGTTTTTCCACCCAATGTTTCTGGAAATCATTCTTTATTTCAGATTCTATGTATTCAAATATTTCTTTTTTAAATTGGGGAATTACTTCCCGTTTTATTTCCTCTATAGCTTTCTGCTGTTGTTCCTTTGCTGCTGTATCTGTTACTTCATTCGTTACAGCTGAGCTAGTGTCCTCCTCCCTTCCTGATGTCCTCGAGGTCTGGGATTGCATTTTTCCCCTTCTCTTTGTCATTTTGTATAGCACTGATCTTTGACCTTTGGTGTAGAGCTTTGGTGCAGCTATAACCTTAGCTTGTTCTGAGATTCGGGTGCCAGTCTATTAAGTTTGACATTTTCCAGGTATGCCTATCCTGGGTCTAGCTGTTGTGTTCAGTTCCTTTTTTGCTGCAGCTCCTTTGGTTCCCCTATGTTGGTTCCCGGGGTCAGCCCTCCTGTGTCAGGCAGGGCGTTCCCCAGGTGGGTGGGCCTGAGCTTTGGTGGGTTTTCTGGGCTCACAAAAGGATAGTGGATGATCTTATTCACTGAGTAGCTGTACTGAGCTGGCCAGCTTGTGCTGGGTCCGGGTCTACAGGCCGTAACCCAAGAAGGCTGGGACAGGTCCCTCTGGTGCAATGGGCCTGGAGCCCTCACTGACATGCCAGGCTGTGCTGGGTTTCGGTCCGTAGCATGGGACCGTGGATTGCTGAGAAATGTCCCTCCGGTGTGGCAGGCTTGGAGTTCTCACTCCAGGCCGACCCACACTGGCTCTGGGGCTGTGGGGTGGGACCAGTAATCACCTGGAAATGTTTCTCTGGCACAGTGTACCTGGAGCTGTCACCGGGCCATGGGATGTGACGGGTAGCTTAATCCCTGGGAAATGTATCTCAGGCGCGAAGGGCCTGAGGTTCTACACTCACTGACCTTTGCTGCCCAGAGAATCGGGGAAATTCCCATTCAATCAGTGGGCTTTAGGTCAGGGGATCCGGGGAGGTGTTGGTGAGTGGGTCCTGAGGTTTCAGGCCAGTCACTGGCTTGGAGGGGTTGGGGACAGGGATCCAAATAGTGCGCGTGGGAAGAAACCAAAGGCTCTCCCTCAGACTCACCACACTCTCACTGATCTGGGAAGCCTGGTGAGTCCTGTAAGTTCGCTCTCGCTGGGCGAGCTTGGCACGGGAACCAGGAGGCCGCTGGAGTCAGCCACTGTCTCAGTCTGGTCTCTGGCTGTTCGGGCATGGGCGGGATGGAGGAGGATGGCGGAGTCTGCCATGCTGTCTGTGGCTGGTCTCAAGGGCTGGGCGGGGGCGGGCGGGATGGAGCAGGATGGTGGAGTCAGCCGCGCTGTCTCTGGCCGGTCTCAGGGGCTGGGCGGGGGCGGGCGGGATGGAGCAGCAAGGTGTGGTATTTTTAAACAATAGAGTATTACTCAGCCATAAAGATTGATAAACTTGAAGTCTTCGTATTTAAGTGGATGCCATTTGAAGATATACTTATCAGCCAAAAAAAACCAGACCTACATATGTAAATATCTTATAGTCTCCCTAGTGTAAGTACTCATAAGTAGAATTACAGATAGAAAGGTGTATCACAATTAAAAGGAAAGTGAGAATGTGAGGATTGGAGAATGAGGAGAGGGCAAGGAGAAAAGATTTGAAACATGACGGGGGCAGAACCATACATTTATGCACACTAGATGGCTAAGGCAATGATTCCGAGAAACATCAGCAGGTTTTGGAAAGCAGAAGTTAACTGGTAGAATTCTCACCCTGACTAACTAACTATATATGCTGCTACCTGTGAACCAAGCAACTGCAGTGAATATAGCAATATGCAACAGAAGTGTCATGCTTGGAATGCCTGTCATTCTGGTCTTCTAAATACATACTTCTTGTCATGACATACCAAGTATTATATACTGTTTTTCATTTTTTATAATTTATTTATTTTTAACCAATATATTGTACATTGTTATCTTCTTAGTGGCTATCCATAAAACAAGAAGCAAACAGGATATCCTGTCCAAAAACTATTAGTACAAGTCTTCTCAATGAGTTAAATGAAAGTAGCTGAATATCTGTCCTAACTATTCTGTATATACAAATACAAAAAGGTCTTTCCTTTGTATCCTCTTTTTTTGTTTAGTCCTGTCAGAGATGGGTATTCCTTTGGCATCCAAAGGTGCATGAATTCAACAAAACAATCCAACACAGTTCAGCAGTCCATGATAGTAGTGGATTATTAACAGAAGTTGTTGACTTGAGCCATTCACAGATCAGGATATTAATATGGCTTTACTTTATATACCTCCTTCTTATACTTTTCTGCTGGATGGTCAAGACCAAGACAAAGCAAGACCTATGTTTTTATTGTTGAAAGGGAGTACAAATAGTGAAGTATTTCATGTTCTGAAAGAAAATAACTTTCAACACAGACTGATGGCCCTGCAAAACTATGTCATATTCAATGGTGAAATATTTAAAGCATATTGTGCTTCTTTATTCAGATCGCTACACTGTTTAATGTCACCACTGTTTTAAATATCCAAACCTTCACACTTGTTGCTATGCCGCATTTTCACCCACTCTGGAGGGAGAACCTCTCCCCTGATTTCATGAAGAAAAGCAAAGCCAATTTATTTTTCATGAAGTTCCCTTTATTCTCAGTCCTTGTTTCCCTCATTCTTTTCTTCTTTCACTCTTCTCCCTCATATTAATGCATATTTCAGGCCAATGTTTCTCACAGTTTGGTTCTCAACATCAAGGAACTTTTAGAAATTTGTGTATTCTGGCCCTACCTGAGACCCACCAAGTTGAACTCATGCACTGAGTACTCAATGACCTATAATTTAACAAGCCTTTCAGGTAACTCTAGTGTGTGCTAATCTGTTCATCTGTGTCTGATATTCCATCTAAACCTGTATTCCTAGGGATTTTTAAAAGTGGTACCAACATTTACACCCCCAGCCACTGCCTTATCTAGCACCTACTCAACAGTTCCCTAACTTACCTCCCTTGTCTCCCTGCAGTCAGTTCTTCCTTTCATAGGCAGTCTGATCCTTTTAGTCATTCTATTTCTTTTTTATCTTTTTTTTATTTTTTAAAGACAGTACCAATTAGTATTGAAACAGAAAAATTATAAGTGATACAGAATTTCACTTAACAAAGTAATATGAATTTCACAGTATTTGTTGTAATACGTAGTGTTGTCTTCCAATGAGTTATTCATATTAACAGATTTATGCATGTAAAATTGGAAGAAATAAATTATATAAGAAATTAGGAAGAGAAAAAGTACAAGTAATTGAAAAAAGGAGACAAATCAAATTAAAGCATTAACTACTTCTTTCCATACCAGCAGAAATGCACTGTACAGTTGTCCCAACCATCCTGCTTATATACAGGATGAAAGACTAAAAATAAGTATCTTTCTCCCACTGCCTCTCCTGTTTTACTCCTCAGCTCAGTAACTCTTTCTTTTTGAATAAGTTCATTCCCTTTTCCCAGTATCTATTGTATCTTCCAAAGAGTACTGACAGATATTCTAGAAAGGACAGAAGTGGTTACTCTACTTCTTATAACCTGTCCAAGTTTTGTCTTCACTGTTAGCATACTAGACAATCCTTCAGCTATTCTATAAGACATTTCAAAGCATAACATCTGGCATGTGTAAATACAGGGTTGTTTCTCCAGTGTGAGAAGCCAAAAGTGTAAATAAGGACTAAAATGTATAATAGATATTATGAAATAGGAAAAAGTGTTCAAAAGGGAGGGGAACAAATGGTGGGGGAGGAAAATAAAAAAGGAAAACCACAAAATATGAGACCTAATGCCAAATTCACCCTGCACATTCTGTCCCTTTGAATTTTAATATTCCAGGCATCATAAATTTTTTTATCCCTTTACACCTATGCCCTTGCTGACCTCTGGTCCTCTGTGATGTTAGATTGAAAATATTTGAGGGCAGGAACTCTATACATTATCTTTGTCACTATGTACTCTATACCCAGAATCTGTCACAATGTAGATGCTCAATAAAAATCTGTTGAACACATTAATAAATAAATTAATTTCAAGGTGTATGTTATGATTTTAATCTTTATTTTACTTTTTTAATAAGATAGCTTTCTTATTGTTCTTCTTTTCTTCCAAAGATTTCTTCCATTACTCTTTTGAATTGCGATATGCCAACTACCCTTAGTCTGTGTGCTAAGGCACCCTCAGAGTGGCCACAAGCAGAAATTTCAGTCTTTCAGATATCATCTCCACATCTGTTCAGCATCAAGCAAACCACTAGCTTGCAGGAGTTTAGATTTTCAATAATAAATAATTACATTACTTTGAAATCACACATATATGTGTAACTGGATTGTCTATAGTGACTGTGTTAAACCAGGGAGAATCATGTAGGAATAAATATGATGGAGAAATTGATTAAAAGTATCAGAAAGAAAAAAACAGGAGTTTTAAAAAATATCCACTGCTCAATAGGCTTTAGGTTGTTAGTATATAAATACTTATGTTCTTGTTTGAACCTAATTACTTAATAAGACAAATTGTGAAATATTTCTTTGGGCATACAGGCACTATAAAAAAATTACTAAAATGTTAATGGAACTGAGAAATTTTGAGAAGCTCTACCCTTACCAATAGACACTTTTCCTTTATAGGGCTTCTTTCACACTTCTGTTCTGCTTTTGTTTATATTCCTATTCTAGTTGTTGCTTACCATCATTTTTTTCAGTTTTTTCTTTTTTTGTGAGTATATTACATATATATTCACAAAAAATGAAATATATTAAAACTAATGAAACTAATAATGTGCTGGCCTAATTTCTATCATAATTTCTCTCTTCTCTGTAATGATTTCTAAATATTCTTATTATTGTAATTTACTTAATGAAGTGAAATATTGGATTATAAAAAGAAAAGCAAGTTTTTTTGTTTTTGCTTTTGTTTTTGTTTTTTGTGGAACCGAGGATTGAACTCAGGCCTTTGAGCTTGCCAGGGGAGCGCTTATTCCACTGAGCCATCTCCCCGGCCCCGAAAGCAAATTTTATAAACCTATATTCACACACATAAAAATCTGTCACATATATGTGGTGTAAATGAGGACTTGAAAAGTTAATTGCATTCCTAGGCCTTCTTGGAGAAGAATTACAGTGATTTTACTGCATGCCATTGTAAGGATTCCTGAACATCCTCTGCAAGGCTGTTATCTTTGATTCCTTTTCTGGAGCTTACCGTTTGAAAGCAAGCAGTCCGTAAGACATGTGAAAGCCTGGAAAAACAACCTGAATAAACCCCTTTGCTTCACTTGCTTTTTACTTATTTGTTCTTAGTTTTCCTTAAACATTATCAACTTTGAAAGTCACACAGTTGAACAACACATCATTAGTCTCTCACTAACTGTACTGATATGTTGGTTATGAGAACAGTTGCCTAGATAACCTTTCAGGGACTTGAGGCCTTTCTGTTGAAACTTCTTACTCTTCACTTGGGCTTGACCAGTTATTTGATGTTTGACCCATTTGACATTAAGAGGCTAAAACTCCATTCTCAGATCATGCTAGCCTCAAAATTTCCAGAACGTGTCTTGTGAAGAGCTGTGAACACTATCAAGGCCACTGATTCAACTCCAATCACTTTCCCCAGGCTTTAATAAATGTCCCTTAGCTCTATCCTTGTGAAATGTTATGGCTTAGATATCAAATGTTCCTCAGAAGACTCACGCACTTGGAAGGTGATTGGCCACAGGCACATTACACTTGCTAGTGGATTAGTTCATTGATGACTTTGGCATTCAAAGGGAGAGCACAATAAGAAGAGGCAGGTCACTGGGGTCATGACCTGGATGCACTGTATTCTCAGGCACAGCTTCCCCTTTCTCCTTCCTGACACCATGTCGTGAGCAGTTTTCCTCTGCATGCTAGCCCACCATCCTATTTCTATCTTGGAGCCAGCAAAACATGGACTGAGCCTGCTAAAACTTTCAATCAAAAATAAAAAGATCCACACCTCCTTTAAACTACAGGGTTCAGATATTGTGTGAGATATTGATATTTCCTTTCAATTCAGGAAAGTTAGTACACAGAGCCCTATTTAAAATCCATTCTCCCACATCCACATTTAGCCACCCCATAAAAGGTTTTCTGTGATCCTTTCAGTGGCATGCTGTGTATCCTGCAAAAGCAGGCCTGTTCAGTAAGACATGGTGAAAGAAAGCAATACAAAGCTTCAACTCCCAGGCACAAGGTGAACTGAGTTCCATGTGTCAGTTTTCTTGTTTCTTGTCTTAGAGGTATGGGTGTCTTTCAAACTCTGATCTCTGCATCTTAAAGCTAAGCACACATATGAGGTGTGATGGAGAATACAGTGGATATTTAAATAAAACATTTTTAAAAATTACAGTCAAAGACAAATTGCCCTTAACCCTCATCAAAATTTTCCTTACTTTAAACACACATTGCATTATTCTTGCCACTTCCCAAAGCAGTTTTGGAAATTCTCTTTTGTGTCTTTTTGTGGCAGTTCTGATGGCTTCAATCAACTCAAAACATTTTGACAGTCTCTGTCAAATAAAACGATGAGAGTGTGTCCTCACCACATTATTTACCAAATGTGCCACCACATGACTTCTGGCTTTTCTTTAAAATCAAAATGACTTCAAAAAGGTAAATGTTTGGAATCATTTCGGAACACTGAAGCAAGTATAGCAGCACAACTGAAGACACAAAAGAAGACTTCCAGAAGGATTTTAGAAAGTACAAAAACAACAAGTGTATTCAAAATGAGGGTATTTTGAGAGGCACTGATGTCTTCTACTGTAACAGATTTTAAATTTTTAAACATTTTTTTATTCTGAGATCAAACCTTGTACATTTGAAAGAGGAGCCAGGAAATGATGAAGTAGCTGCATGCCCTGCCACAGCCTAACCACAGCAGCATGTACAAGCTATCAAACAGCTCCCACTTCCACTTCTTTCCTTCAAATATCACACAAATTTCTCTCATGGAACTCTAACTAGAAACACACATGGAAGGCAATCCTAAGATATGCATTATGGCCATGACAGGTGAATGTACTACACAACCACTGCAAATACATTTCGTAGTTCCTGTACTCAAGTACCTTATAATTATAGTTACAGGAAAAATAGATGTTCATTGAAAGATAAGTATCAAAAATTCAATACTTTATAAATATTAAATGAATGTCTTTAGGAGATGCAGAGAGATGCTAAGACAGTAGTGATTTTGATCGGTATAATGGCTAGATTTCAAGTAGGTAAATGGTTTTAGAAAATGAGTATTCAGGCCAGGAAGAATGGCAAGGACCCAGAGGTAAAAATAACTGGGAATTCTAAGACAAAGCAGATCAGTCTAACCAGAAAAAAGATCTTATAAAACACAGGGTATATGAATGCACCTGGAAAGGAAAGTGCGAGCCAGACTGGTCTTCCGTACCTATACTCAACCATCTGGTTTTAATCTCAACCAGATGAAATGTACTCATTTCTGATTCGCTCCTGTTGATTCTGCTGGAGGTTTAAAACCTTAATTCTCCATATTCTACTCTCTGAAATGATTCTGTATGTTTGAATTAACATCATGTGTTGGTTTTAATAAAGTACTGCCTGAAAAGGAAGTTGGTTTTTTATTTGGGTTAAGAAATGTGGCATGGATCATAAACAGGACCTTACATTTCTTGTTATATAGGTCTTGCTTTATCTTGGTCTTAACCATCCAACAGAAAAGTATAAAAATGAGGAATATAAAGTAAAGCCATATTAATATGTTGAGCTGTGAAAGGCTCTAGTCAACAACTTCTGGGGATAACCCACTACTACTGTAGACTGCTGGATTGTGTTGGAGTGTTTTGCTGAATTCAAGCACCTATAATATTTGAATGTCAATAGAATACCCATCTTTGGCAGGACTAACCAAAACAGGATAGAAAGGAAAGACCATTTTGTATTTGTATATACAGAATAGCTAGGATAGATATGCAACTACTTTCACTTAATTCTATGAGAAGAAAGATTGGCAGTAATAGTGTTTGGACAGGATATTCTGTTTGCTTCTTGTACTATGGATAACCACTACAAAAATAACAATGTAAAATGTATTAATTATTGAAACTGTCCTATTAATCAGCTTTGAAACTGTCTAATTGATATTTGTCTCACAATAAAGTTTTAAAAAAGTAACAAACCTGCAGAAGATGATAAAAAAAAGTGCACAAGGAATGGAAAAGGAAAAATTAAGACCTAGCTTTCTTCTTCAGCACCATTCCCCACAAACCTAGAGTTAGAGTAAGAGTAAGAGGCAGATTGTAATCCAGGGTATTTGCCTGTGACTCAAAAGTCTACCCACATTTTATAGCCTGTCAGTTGTTTTCTGTACTTAATAAAAGATTAATAATTTGTCTCCCTATTTTCAGGCACAGACTACAGTTGGCAGGGGCCTCCAAGTAGGAGGCTCAGTGTCTTCTGAAGAGCTTCAGGGAGTAGAATAACTAACTTCTTCTGAACGTAACATCTTTATAATCCCTTCACTGAGCAAAAGACTCCAGGTACTTAGGAGTACCTAATTGCTTCTGTAGTGTGCAAACAGGACCTTCATTATATTTTGTTGGACAAAATCCACTCTGTTTCCGCAGTCTTGTCCTCTGATGCTTCCTGATGAACAAGTTCAGCAGAGCCCTTGTTGAGTACATTTGAGTAGGAACAGCCCTGGGATGAGATCCAGGAGAACTGTTTTATGATCCCTGTTCTGCAGCTTGCTAGATGTGAGATCTTGGGTACAACCCAAGATACAGCTTCTGTGAGTTTTGTAAAATGAGTTGGTTAGATTACACGTTCTCTAGGATTTCCTCTAGATTTTTTTTAAATTGCATGACATACTAATTAAAAATAGATCCAAATTTGTCTGTCACAGTTGAAAGAAAATGAAAAGAATATGACTATTTGCTATTGGCAAGGCCTCTTTTCCAGCATATAAGTAATCAAATTAAGAGAAAAATGATGGACACCATTATTAAGACAATTTAAATGTACACATATCCAGTAATTCTCATCCACAACACCTAGAACATTTGATCTGAAAAACTTTATCAGCATGCATCCAATGCCATAACAATACATCACAAAATAGCTCATAATAATAAAACTAAGATATAATATAAATATTCACTAACAAGTCATTAATTAAAGATATTACAGTAAATCCATACAATGTCATAGCATAATGTAATTTTAAATAATGCTTAGAAAAACATTTAGTAAAGTTCAAATGTTTTCTGTATTAATACATAAAAGGAAGATATGGAATTTATATTTCATAACAGCTATCCAGGATAATTACCATATATCCACACTTCACTATATTTGACCTGCTTAGCCCTGCTACAGAAATCTACATGACTTAACTGCAAGCCCTGTTCTATAGTTTCCTACTTCTACAATGTTCCTGTTCAGGAATGTGTAGAACTCTTTCAAGAGCCCTACTCATACACAGACCCACTACTAGTTCTGAGTGCTACAGATGTGTCACAACCTCAATATAGTTGAATTTCAAGACCTCCCTTCTCCCAATGTGAGTTGCTCTAATACAAAATCTATAAAAATTAAGAGCATTTCTTCAAAATCTGAAAAGATTCTTCCCTAACCATCTTCTCAAAATTATGGCTTACCATTCATTATTCTGATAGATAAAATAACTTGAGAAGTCTACAAACACCTAAAATTCTTCCTCCATGTAGCTAGTATGAACCTTTCTGGAACAAACTACCTTACCTGTAACTTAAAAGAGAAGATGTTTATTTTGATTCAAAGTCTTTGTGAGTTGAGTCCATGGTCAGTTGGATCCAAGACAGAAAGCACATGGTGAGAGGGGCCAGTGGAGGACAGTCTTGAATGCATAATGGCAGCCAGGAAGCAGGGAGAGCAGGGAGGAGGCACAGGT
Source organism: Ctenomys sociabilis (assembly GCA_004027165.1). Lineage (NCBI taxonomy): Eukaryota > Metazoa > Chordata > Mammalia > Rodentia > Ctenomyidae > Ctenomys > Ctenomys sociabilis. Next base: position 36,414 of record PVKA01016701.1, on the reverse strand, counting down.
GGAAATGCACCCTTCTGAGTCACCACCCTAGTGACACACGCCCTCTGAGCAGGCCCCAGTTCTGGATATGAGGCTTTGGAGAGACATTCTCAATGTAATAACACTGGCTGAATGATATCAGTCCCTCTATTCCAGCCACATAATTCTCTTACCCTTTTATATTCTTTATTACTCCCTTGTATCACAAGACTTGGTATTTATTCTTGGATTCTCTTGTATACAATGCTGTTTCCCCAACTATTTCATTTGGACAGTTGTTTCACATGGGTTAGTTCTTTAAGTATTATTTTCTCAGGAAAGTATCTCTAAGGCTACCTAACATGGAAAATTATGACAGTCACAAATTTGCATTTTAAAACTGTAACTGAATCAATAAAAAGGAAGAAGACAGAAGCAATTGCTTCTCTGTTAAAGTCACACATTGACTGACTTAAAACATTCCAATGGTATTCCAATCAAATATCCACAATGAATATAAGCATTGCATGTCATAGACATGAACTAAAGATAGCAAAATTACAATTAATTAGGGGAAGGGGATTTAGATGTGAAGGGAAGGAAGTGGGTGGGAAGGGAGAGGGCATGGAAAGCAAGCTATATTGTGTACAGTCCCCAAAATGAATGTAAAATGAATGTAAACTTCATGTACTGCAAACATGTACTAATAAAAAAGGATTTTAAGAACCTGTGTACTCTTCCTTCATTTTTCTTCAACATTTCATTGACACCTAGTATAGCACCTGCTTTAGTAACTTGACAGTCATTTGAGGTTTCTTCCTGGTAGAAATAGGAGATAAACATGCCCCATAATCCAGGTACTCTCTGAACCCAAGCCCCAACTCTCCATTCATCTTGAAAAGTTCTCTTACTCCTCCAGATCAAGACCTGCTGAAAAATCCAGTTATTCAGAGAAAATATCCACCCATCCACACATTGTGGCCTGAACCTTAAGCTCTGGGGAAGCCATATTTTAAAACACTTGGGCCAACACCAGATAATCATGGACAGCCCAGACCTAACTAATTCCAATCTTCTCTTTAAAACAGATAAAACTTCACGATACCCTTGATCAAACAATATTTTTAAAACTAATATTTTCTAATATTAATATAGGACACAACAAATTTTCTGATTCTATAGCTGTCTAATCTTCCAATGATAGTCAAAACTGATATCATGAAGTAGATTAGTTAATGTCTCTGATCCTTCATCATTTATATGACTGATAATATTACCTGAGTCAATATCTAATATCTACATGTATCAAACAGGTCCAATTAAAGAGCCACTTTTCTTAAACACAAAGTACAATTTTTAATCATACTTGTGAAATTGCCTAACTTCCTCATCCACAACACTTTTCTAACCAACACAATCCAAGTTTCATCCTCTGGAGTCAAATTCCTACATGCACAAAGATACGCACAGTCACATTGAACTGTTGCAGGGCAGATCTGCATTCATCATAACCTGAAATAATAAACAGAATGGAGTAACAGAATCATAGGCCAGGACATGAAACTTCTGCAGATCGCAGAAGTAAGCACAAGACATCCCTACTCCACATAAGCCACAGGTGATTTTCATAGGCTACAAAAGAAGGGAGGAAGAAGACAGAGGCAATTGTTTTTCTGTTAAAGTCACACATTGACTGACTTAAAGAGGGGTGTTTCCACATTCCAATAGTATCTTCAATCCACTATAGAAAAACATGGTGAAAGTTTCTGAATTAGTGGTAGAAGTTACCTATGTGTTTTTACTTTGTAAATTTTAGGTAAAATAAAATTTCCTGAAATATGAGAGAAGAATTGGATAGCACAAAGGGTTGAACTATAATTATGTATATATTTATTAAAGCATAAAATAGAGGTCAGGGAGATGGCTCAGTGGAATAAGCGCTTCCCTGGCAAGTGCAAGGGCCTGAGTTCAATCCCTGGTTCCACCTAAATAAATAAATTAATTAAATAAATATATAAATAAGTAAATAAAGCATAAAATATGTTATAGTTAGGTATAATGCTAAAATGTTGAAATTTTATGCAAGAAACTATCTCAGAGGGCTGGCCAAATAGGCTGGTTTTAATTCATTGAATTAAAGCATCTGTAAGCAGGCACAGGGACTGGGGGTTCCATCCCACGGTCTGCTGTGCCTACCCTGTCCCCAGTGTGCACTGAAACAGCAATTCAGACTGGGCATAGTGGTGCATGCCGGCAATCCCAGCTCTTGGGAAGCTGTAAACAGGCAGATCATTACCAGTTCTATCTAGTATGAGACCCTGAACACCCTGTAGACCTTTCAATAAAAAATACAAAAAGAAAGAAGAAAGAAAGAAAGAAAGAAAGAAAGAAAGAAAGAAAGAAAGAAAGAAAGAAAGAAAGAAAGAAAGAAAGAAAGAAAGAAACTATCACAGGATAAAACTTAAATCCATTACAAGCTTGTATTTCAACATATGCCAAACTTAGATAAATTTGTATTGTTTTGTTTGCAATGACTTAATAAAGTTAAACACAATTATAAAGGATATCCTGGTCAGTCCAGCATTAGAAGGTACCTGCCCTCCCCCCATGTTCAAGGCCTGCTCTCTTCATGTAATGAGATGATTAAAATGTTTAATATATTTCATAGAAAATATCCACTCAGAGACAAACTGTGACCGTAGTCCCTACAAAGGGATCTACATAGAAATGCAGCAGTTATTCCAACACAAAATATAACTTCTATATGGATCAATGTTAGTTTTAGAGAAATTTGGGGGTTTTAATAAAACTTTAAATCTCTGCCTTCAAAATATAATTACTTTTCTTTAGCAGAAGTATTGCTGACTGTAATAGAAATAAATTTATGGAGAATCATTTCAAAGTGTAGAATGAGGAGAGTTAGATATTTAAATCAGCATACATACATCCTCCCTACATGGAACAAATAGAAATGAGGTATACTCAGAAATATCTTGAGTATCTCTTAACTGCAGATTGAAGCCAGATGGTTGAATATGAGTATCAAAGACTGGCCTGCTTCTCACTTGCTTTTCCAGATTCAGTCATTCACACACTCCATATTTTATAGACCCTTTGGAGTGATTAGATGGATCTACTGTTGACTTCTTGGTTGTTTCTGTCATTTTGGCCCAAGTATTGTAATATATGGCTTCCCTAGAGCTTAAAGTTCAGGTTACAACATGTGGATGGGGTGGATATTTTCTAAAATAATTGAATTTCTCAGCAGGTCTTGATCTGGAGAAGTAAGAGAACTCTTCTTCCCTCAAGATGAGTGCAGAGTTGGGGCTGGCGTTCACAATGTATTTGGATTGTGGAGCATGCTCATCTCATATTTCTACCAGGAAGAAGCCTAAAATAATGGTCAAGTCACTAAAATAAGTACTACTCTAAGTGTCAGTGAATGGATTTTGCCATTTTTCATGACTGATGTATATATTCTCTACACCCATTTACCTACTTGAAATCTTGCCATTATGCTAACCCATTTTCTTCGTGTCTCTTCATGTCTCCTGAAATCATTCATTTAGTGTTCATAATATATTGAATTTATGATTCTCATCTTTCAAAAAAACACCTATTTTTCCTGTAACTATAATTATAAGCTATTTGGAGAAAAACAAATATAAAGGACCATGGCCATATGAAAGACATTGAACTTCATTTGATGACTATTTCTCATTTTATTAAAGAGGCAAAAATGAAATATATTGATAATATGTAATACTGGCAAAAATACAGAATATTTTAACTTCTGTAGTTAGATCAGAGTCCAAATTGATAAAAATATTTTTTTAGTATAATAAGAATACAGTGACCAGAGAATCTGATTAAGCCCTTAAGGGTATGTATATATGAAAGTATGTGAGCACAGAGATGATAAATATGCTGAAATGAAGCACCCTCTCTATGTAAACTTAGATGGTAGGATTGAAAGAAAGAGGACTTAGAATGAGAAAACTTACTTTTTATATCACACAATTTTGGTCTCTTCAAATATTTTCCAAAGAAAGAGTAACAATATTATTTTAAAAATTATTTTTAAAAGCAAAAATGGATGTGAAGGAACAACAAAGCATTAGCAATCTCTCAAAGCCCTTGAAATAATATGACTCCATCACTAAATTTGTGACAGTGTTTAGTCAAAGAAAATAAATAAAGAAATTTTACTGTAAGTAATCTGATAAAACCCATGAGTACTAATGTGTTGGTTGTCTGGGTTCATGTGAATCCTGTCCTCTAAAGAACTGCAGTGCACAGAAGTGTGAGGCTGGACTGGTCCGTAGCCTTTCCTGTGTCTGTTCGGTAACACCAAGAAGTGTTCTGTGGAGTAGAACAGAAAGAAGAACATTGTCCTCCGGAATATCAAATCTACGCTTCAATCTTTGCTTTACATGAGGTAGGGTTTCTAGATTCAAATCAAGAACTGGCTGTCATATGTGACATACTATTACCTACATTTGCATTTAATCTTTGCATTGTTGTTCACAATGTGTCATAAAACATAAACAAAATATCTCTCTTCTGTGTGTCTGAAATGAGAATAAAAAGTAGCTACAGCAATAGAGAGGAAATAAAAATCAATGATGAAAACCTTGTCAAAAGCACTTATTGGTAAATGTCAGATTTCATACATCTTGATAACGCAGCCTACATTTTCAAACAGAAGATAATCATTTTCCACAGAGCTATCTGAAAACTGCAGCCATGCACAACCCTCACAGCTGAGACTAACTGTGCATGAGACTAGTCCAAAGCAGCTACATATCAGAAGACTAAATATATTTAATGTGCCAGGTTGAAATAAATTCAAAATTTTAAATATCAACATTCCCTTTTAAATTTTATTTGTTTTTTATTCATTTTGATGAGGAAAAAAGATGAAATAGTTCCAAAATAGGATAGTAGGGCAGTTACAATAATCAATACATTGCATATTGTGATCTTCGTAGTAGTTATTCATAGGACAAGATGCAGACATGATATTTTGTCTAAACAATATCAGTAAAGCCGGGCGTGGTGGCGCAGGCCTGTAATCCCAGCACTCGGGAGGCTGAGGCAGGAGGATTGTTGTGAGTTCGAGAACAGCGTGAGCTACAAAGTGAGCTTAAGGCCAGCCTGAGCTGCATAGTGAGACCCTGTCTCAAAAAGACAAAAAAAAAAAAAAAAATATCAGTACAAACTTTTTTTCTTGATAAACTTAAGAGAAACTAGCTGCATATCTATCTTAACTATCTGTATACATATATATTTTCTTTTCCTTTTTCTTTATAATAGCACAGTTCCTTTATAATTTTGCGAAGTTAGTAATACATGACACAAATAGTGACAAATAGCTGACCTTCACCAGACAGGATGTTTATCTCAGGACTGAGGTAGCTTGTTTGCTTTAGGCACTGAGGCCTAGCCCCACCTACACACATTTGATCAGTTTCCTAGTTGCTGTGACTACCAACCTATCCTCCTTTTTGTTTCCTTTGGTCATACATGGGTTCTGCATTGCACATAAAGAAATTATATTCTGAGAAATCTTTAAAGGACATATTCATACTTGATGCCAGTCCAAAGATTGTAGGTACTTGAATTCATCAAAATAACTCAATATATTCTTGAACATGTCACATTATAAACTCAAAGCTCAGTTGGAAAATAATTCTCAAACAAAAGAAGCAATATGGTAAGAAGATTGCTGCTTAAAGTTAATTTAAAATCAAGTTGCAACACTGGATGGCCATTTTCTTTTTACCTTGCTAACCTTAAATATGTATAACAAAATTTAATATCTTATGACTAAAATAATTTTGTTACTATTTTCTATTGATTTATTGAAAAGAACAATTAATGATTGTTTGATCAGTCTTGCATATCTATATCTGGTAATCTGCAATTACATTGATTATGACAATACACAGTACAACCACTGTCAATTTCCTATTATTTTATTTTGAAATTCTGTAGCATATTTATTTTCTGCTCTTAATTTGTTTTTATTTACATTCTCTTTCAAATGAAAAAAGTAAATTGAACCTTTTTTCTTTCTTAAAATGTTTTTACTTATTTGATACAGGGTCTCATTAAGCAGCTCAAACTCATAGTGATCCTCCTGTCTCAGCCTCCACAGCACCAGAATTTCAGGCATGTGCCACCACCCCCGGTTTTGGTAGCTGGCTTGGGGTGAAACCAGCACAACATGTGGTACCAGAGTTTGAACCTGGGTCCTTGTGCTTGCCAGGCAGGTGCTTATACTGCCAACTTATCTCCTTGGCCCCAAAATTTAACATCTTAATCATTTATTTATCTCAATGACTTTTAAGTATACATTTTTTATTATTATAATTTTTATTGAAGAACACATAACAATGAGACAGTCTCAAGACAAATTAACAGGACAGCTTCAATAAATTAATACATTGCAAAATGTTTTTGTAATGTTTTGGTGTCGTACAAGGTGCATACATGATATTATACTTGCAGACATTATTATAGCAGATGTCTTTTATCAGTGAATTAAGAGAGTGTACCCATATACTTAATTTTTATAGCTGAATTATATCATAGATTCAATACTTAACAATTTCTACCTTGTTATATTCCTAGTGTCTGTCCATAGTACCAGAAGCCAATATAATATCTTGTCCAACTATTATTAGTGCAAATCTTGCTTCTCATAGAATTATGCAGAAGCACGGCATATTTATCCTAACTGTACTGTTTATATACACACATTATGATTCTTCCTTTGTATACCCTCTTTTCTTTGTCTGGGCCTGTCAAAGATGACCACACTATTGTCATTAAGCCAATTTAGGTGCCTGAACTCGGCGACATGATCCAACACAGTCCAGCATTCCACAATAATAGTGAGTTATCTGAAGAAGTTGCTGACGAGAGCCATTTATAGCTCAACTTATTATTATGGCCCCATGTTATATACCTCATTTTTATACTTTTCTGCTGGATGGTAAGACCGAGGTAGATCAAGCCCTACATACCAAAGATGTAGCTTTTGTTTCTTATGAGGTCAGTGAATCCCCTCAGGACTTATCTTGTAATCCTGTACCTTACTCTGTAGATCCTTTGTGTCATCCATGTGGATGAGTCACAGCCAATGCTTGACCAGTTTGCTCTCAATGAGAGCCAGAGAGAAACTTTTCTCTGATTATGACGCTTCACAGGCACACTATACATCATCAGTCTCTTTCCTCTGTGGCTCCATAATCTCCTTGATCAGAAAATTTGGGGCACAATGGAGTTTCATAATGTTACAGTAGAGGTTCTCCGATGCAGTGAGACTCCACTGACCTTGAAAGGCTAGGGCCAAAATGTTGGCTGGCCTTGCAGCTCTTCAAATTCTCCAATTTTGATCTGTGAACTTAGGTTGTTAACCATCCAGAAGAAAAGCTCTTAGTACCCTGCCTCATATGATGTTCAGTTTGCCTTATCTGACTCAATTGTCTTCAGTTGTTGTACATTTCTATTTGTATTTCTTTTTTTGACTTCTATAATACAGAGACTATACGATATTTGCACATGTGTGTCTGGTTTATTTCACTTACAAGTATAGGTTCAAGTGGCATCCACTTCAATATAAATGCTTCAAGTTTATCATTCTTTATAGCTGAGTAATACTCTCATAGTGTAGTGGTTATCACGTTCGCCTCACACTCCATTATATAGAAATACCACATCTTTTGTAACCATTCCTTATCTGATGGACATCTTGATTGCATCCAAAATTTTGCTATCACAGATTGTGCTGCTATAAATATAAGTACACATATATCACTATGATATAATGTTTTCAGTTCCTCTGGGAAATTTCCAAGTAAGGGAATAGCCAGCTTGAATGGGATTTCCAGTCCTACTTTTTTGAGGAGTCTCCTCACTGACCTCCACAATGGTTGTACCAGTGTACATTCCCACCAGCAGTGGAGAAGTGTTCCCTTTCCCACACAACCTTTCCAACATTTGTTGTTGGTTGAATTCCTTATGATGGCCATTCTTTCTGGAGTAAGATGGTATCTCAGTGTTGTTTTAATATGCATTTCACAGATGGCTAGCGATGTGGAGCACATTTTCATATATTTATGCGCTTCTTTAATTTCATCCTCTGAGAAGAGTGTATTCATCTCAAAGGCTCATTTCTGAATTGGGTCTTTAAAAGTAAGGGCCTTGTTATATCTCACATCTTTATATATCCTAACAGCAGACCTCTGTCTGATTGCTTGTTAGTTAGGATTTTTTCAAAATTTGTGGGTTGTCTTTTCACTTTGTTGACAATTTCTTTTGATGTGCAGCAACTCCTCAAGAAGAGCTGATCCCACTTGTAGATTCTTTCAAGTATTTCCCATGCAAACGTACATTTGTTCATGAACTCTTTACCTACCCATATGTCTTCCAGAGTTCCTCCTACTTTCTCTTCCAGGAGATTGAGTGTTTCTGTTTTAATCATTAGGTCTGTAATCCATTTTGGCTTTAGCTTAATGCATGGTGACAGAGTTGTGTCAAGTTTTAGTTTTCATCATGTAGAGAGTCAGGTTTTCCAGCACCATTTGTTAAAGAGGCTATTTTCTTCCAGTAAGCATGTATGGTCCATTTGTCGAAGATCAGATGGCTGAGTGTGTTCATAGATGTTGGTTGTTCCTATCCAGGAGTAGGGAATATATTTCCATTTTCTGAAATCCTCTATGATCACTTTTCTTAGAGTGTTGTAATTTTCTGTGAAAAGATCTTTGACTTCCATGGTCAAGTGAATTCCAAGGTATTTCCTTTTCCGCGATACTATTGTAAAAGGTATTGTTTATATTGTTTCCCTTTCAGTGTGCTTGTTATCTTTGTAGAGGAATGCTATTGACTTTTCAATATTGACTTTGTACCATGCTATGTTACTGAATTTCCATATCAGTTCTAGTAGTTTCTTGGTGGAGTCTTCCAAGTAAAGTATCATGTCATCTGCAAGTAGTGATAATTTAAATTCTTCTTTTCCTATTCTTATTCCCTTTATTTCTCCCTCTTTTCTAATGGCTGTTGCTAAGGATTCCAAGACTATATTGAATAAGAGGGGTGATAGAGGACGTCCTTGTCTTGTATCTGATTTAAGAGTAAATGATTTCAGTTTTTCCCCATTTAGGATTATATTAGCTTTTGGGTTGTCATACATGGCTTTTATCAAGTTAAGGTACAGTTCATCTATTCCAATTTTCTGTAGGACTTTGAACATGAATGAGTGTTGGACTTTCTCAAAAGCTTTCTCTGCATCAGTTGAGATGATCATAAGGATTTTAGATTTCAGTCTATTAATATAGTGTATTACATTTATAGATTTTGAATATTGAACCATCCTTGCATCCCTGGGATAAATCCTACTTGGTCATGGTGTATGATCTTCTTGATGATTTTCTGTATTCTATTTGCTAGAATTTTATTGAATATTTTTGCATCTATGTTCATGAGGGAGATTGGCCTCTAGTTCTCCTTTTTGGTGTTTCTTTACCTGGTTTTGGAATCAGTATAATACTTGCCTCCAGAAATGATTTTGTGAGCACTGCTTCCTTTTCAATTTCATTGAAGATTTTGAGGAGTGTAGGGATTATATCTTCTATAAAATTCTTATAGAATTCAGCTGTGAATCCATCAGGACCTGGACTTTTTTGTCGGTAGGCTTTTTATTGCATTTCATATTTTGTTGGCTGTTATTGGCTTATTGTGAGTTGTTATATCTTCCTGGTTCAATTTTGGTAATTTGTACCTTTCAAGGAATCTGTCCATTTCTTTTGTGTCTTCTATTCTGTAAGCATAAAGTCTCAAAATAACTATTGATAATCTTCTGAATTTCCTCTGGGTCTATAGTGATTTCACCCTTTTCATCCCTTGTTGCATGTACTTGAATTTTTTCTTTCCTCTTTTTCATGAGGTTGGCTAGAGGCTTATCAACTTTAGTCTTTCAAAGAATCATCTTTTTTGATTCCTTGATTCTTTGAACTGTTTTCTTCAACTCAATTGAATTAATTTCTGCTCTAATATTTATGATTTCTTCCCATCTTTGGGCTCTGGGTTTGGTTTGCTCTTCCTTTTCTAGATGTCGGAGGTGAAGCGTTAGTGTGTTTATTTGTTCCCGTTCTGGTTTCCTAATGTGTGAGTTCACAGCTATGAATTTCTGAGAACTGCTTTCATCACATTCCATAAATTCCGGTAAGTTGTGCTTGAATTTTCATTGAATTGTCGACACTGTTGAATTTCTTGTTTAATTTCTTCTGTGACCCATTGAATGCTGAGTAGGGTATTATTTGATTTCCATGAATTTAGGGGTTTTTCTGGTTTCTTTTGTCATTTATTTCCAGTTTCATTGCACTGTGTTCAGATAATATTCATGGGATAATTTCTGTTTTCTTGCATGACCTCTGGACTTATACATGGTCTATTTTGCAAAATTACCCATGTGCAGCTGAAAAAAAACGTATACTCAGCTGTTCTTGGGTGGAACACTCTGTATATGTCCACCAGATCCCTTTGTTCCAAGCTCTGGTTCAGTTCTGCTACTTCCTTGCTAAGTTTTTATCTGGTTGACCTATCTTTTTGAGATAAGAGGGTGTTAAGGTCTCCTGTTAAGATTGTGTTCTTAGACATTAAGTTTTTCATGTCCCTTAAGATTTGTCTTACATAGTTGGGTGCTCCTGTGTTTGGTGCATAGATATTTATGAGTGTTACCGCTTTCTCTTGAATTTTTCCCCTGACGAATATATAGTGGCTTTCTTTGTGTTGTTTGATCCTTCTTGGTTTGAAGTTGAGACTGTCTGAGAATAGAATTGCTACTCCTGCTTTTTTCTGAGGTGCCAGGGCATGTAGTATTGTTTTCCATCCTTTGATTTTGAGCCTATGAATGTCCTTTTGAGTTAAGTGTGCTTCTTGTATCCAGCATATTGTTGGATTTTGTTTCCTAATCCACTGTGTCAGTCTATTTCTTCTAATTGGTGAATTGAGTCCATTTACATTGATGGTTATAATTAAAATGTGTTGACTTATGTTTGTCATGATATTTACCTGCTGTTTTTTTACTCCTTTGTATTCTGTGTTTAATTGTCTGTTCTGTTTAGTGGGTTCCTTCTGTTCTCATTCATGGAGTTCTGGTCATTGTGTTCTCTCTCTAGAACATCTTTCAATAGCCTGTGTAGCGATGGCTTTGTCATCATTAAATTCTTTCATTGTTCTTTGTCGTGGAAGCATTGTAACTCAAAAGCAAATGGCAATGAGGTAAGTCCAAAAAAGAAAAGAACTTTATTTAAGCTTGTACCCAGCGGTGAACTCTCATGTCCAGCACAGAGAGGTGTGCAAGCATTTACAGAGATCACTATTTAAGCTTAAAAACTGCAAAAGCAGGAGAGGGGTGGGGAGATTCCTATAAAGTGACAGGGTCATTAGTTTAGGTTGATTCCTGTAAAGTGGCAGGGTCATTAGTTCAGCATTCGGTGGGGTATGGGGTCGCAAGTACACAGAGTTTGTTAAGATAGTCAAAAATTGGGAAGGGATACAGATGCCTGTCAAGATAAGGCTCAAGTCACAGGGATGAGGGAGTTGAGAGGGGTGGGTGCATACAAAACAGGAACATGGCCAGGGACACAACAGAGGGGAACCACAGGATCACAGTTGTGCCAAAAGGGCTGAAGCAAAAAGAAACTGAAAACAACAGCTAGATCCAGGCCGGACATAACTGGATAATCTCAAACATGATAGACTGACACCCAAATCTCATTACGCACTGAGGTTGTAACTGCACCAAAGCGCTACACCAAAGGTCAGAGGTCAGTACTATTCAAAATTACAAAGACAAGAAGCAAAGTGCAATCTCAGACCTCGAACCCATCAATGAATGCAGAGAACTCAGCTGAAAAGAATGAACTAACAGAGCTGTAAGAAAAGAAACAACAGCACAAAGGTATAGAGGAACAAAAAAACAGAAATAATTTCTGAAATATAAAAAGAAATCTTTGAAATCATAGCATCTGAAGTAGAGAATCAATTCCAGAAATATATGGAAGAAACATAATTTGGAAAAAACTCTGCAGTAAAAGAATTAATAGCTACCTCTAAAGAAGATATTGATAAGAAAAACAGAGGAAATAAGAAATGTGACAGATTCTTTGAATGAACAATAAAGGAAAGAAATAGATCGCATGAAGCAGAGTCACATAGATATAGAAGAACTTAAACTCTCAATCATGAGTCTACACAACCATTTCAGTAAAAGCAAAGACAGAATTTCAGATCTTAAAGATGCTGGTACAGCTAGTAAAAAGATGAGAAAGGATCTCTTAAAAACAACGAGAATGCAGGAAAAAATAATCCATCACCTGCAAGATGATGCCAAGATGAACAATGTGAGATTAATAAGCATCAGTAAGAATGAAGGAGTCAATACAAATAACATAAAAAGTATAATGGGCAGAAGTAATCTCAGAAAACTTCCCAACTATGAGGAAACAATCCAACATTCAGGCAACCAAAGCATACAGAATGGCAAATAACTTCAACCCAACTAAAAACTCACTAAGATGCATAATAGTGAAGATCTCAGAATTCCAACACAAGAATAATATACTGAAAGCTGCTAGAGAAAAGAAGCAGATCACATTCAAAGGATTACAGCCGACCTCTCTTCACAAACCATGAAGGCAAGGAGAGCATAAAGCAGAGATCGTCAAGTCGTGCATGAAAACAAATTCCAGCCCAGACTATTATACCCTGCAAAACTCTCTTTCAAGTTTGATGGAGAAGAGAAATACTTCCACAACAAAGAACAACTAAAGAATTTAATGATGACAAAGCCATCCCTTCACAGGCTACTGAAAGATGTTCTAGAGAGGGACCACAATGAAAAGAACTCCACAAAAGATAACAGAAGAAAACCACTAAACAGGGCAAACAAATAAACACAGGACAAAAAGAGAAACAACAGCAGATAAGTATGACAATCATAAGTTAACACAGTTGAATGACAACCATCATTTTAAATGGACTCAATTCAACAATTAAGAGAAATAGACTGGCACAGTGGATTAGGAATCAAAACACAACAATGTGCTGTATACAAGAAAGACACTTAACTCAAAATGACATTCAAAGGCTTAAAGTCAAATGGTGGAAAAAATATAAATGCCCCAGCACCTAAGAAAAAATCAGGAGTAGTAATTCTGTTCTCAGACAGTCTCTACGTCAAACTGAGAAGGATCAAACAACACAAAGAAGGTCACTATATACTGGTTAGGGGAAAAATTAAAGAGAAAGAGGTAACACTCATAAATATCCATGCACCAAACACAGGAGCAACAAATTGTATAAAACAAATCTAAATGAACATCAAAAACATAATATCCAAGACCACAAACTCAACAGGAGACCTTAACACCCCCTTATCTCAGAAAGGTAGGTCAACCAGACAAAAAAATTAGTGAAGTAGCAGAATTGAACCAGTGAGTGTTCCACCCAACCACAGCTGAATACAGTTTTTTCAGCTGCACATGGGTAATTTTCTAAAATAGATCACATACTATTCCATAGGTCATGCATAAGTATATGCAAGAAAACAGAAATTATCCCATGCATATTATCTGACCATTGAGCAATGAAACTGGTAATAAACGACAAAAGAAACCGGAAAAACCTGCTAAATATATGGAAATCAAAAAAACACCCTACTCAACAATCAATTGGTCACAAATGAAATTAAACAAGAAATTCAACAATATCTGCAAGTCAATGCAAATTCAACCACAACTTATCGGAATTGTTGGGATGTGATGAAAGCAGTTCTCAGAAGGAAAAACATAGCACTAACTCACACATTAGGAAACAGAACGGGAAAAAACAAACATCCTAATGTTGCAACTCTGACATCTAGATAAGGAAGAGCAAACCAAACCCAGACCCCAAAGATGGGAAGAAATCATAAAGATTAGAGCAGAAATTAATTCAATTGGGATGAAGAAAACAGTTCAAAGAATCAACGAATCAAAAAGCTGGTTCTTTGAAAGACTACACAAAATCAATAAGCCCTTCACTAACTTCATCAAGAAGAGGAAAGAAAAAAATTCAAATAAAACCAATAAGGCATGAAAAAGTTGAAATTAGCACAGACCCAGTGGAAATTCAGAAGATTATCAATATCTATTTTGAGAAACTTTAAACTCAAAGAATAGAAGACACAGAAGAAATGGACAGATTCCTCGAAAGGTACAAATTACCAAAACTGAATCAAGAAGATAGAACAACTCTCAATAACCCAATAAGAGCCAACGAGATATGAAACATAATGAAAATCCTGGGGACAAAGAAAAGTCCAGGTCCTGAAGGATTCACAGCTGAAGTCTGCAAGAAATTTATAGAAGATATAATCCCTACACTCCTCAAACTCTTCAGTGAAACTGAACAGGAAGCAGTGCTCGCAAAATCATTTCTGGAGGCAAGTATTAGACTGATTTCAAAACCAGGGAAATACACAACTAAAAAAGAGAACTACAAGCCTATCTCCCTCATAAACATAGATGCAAAAATCATCAATAAAATACTAGCAAATAGAATACATCAAATTATCAAGAAGATCATACACCATGACCAGGTAGGATTCATCCCAGGGATGCAAGGATGGTTCAATGTTTGAAAATCTATAAATGTAATACAATATATTAATAGACTAGAATCTAAAAACCACATGAGTCATCTTAATTGATGCAGAAAAAAGCTCTTGACAAAGTCCAACACTCGTTCATATTCAAAGTCCTACAGAAAATTGGAATAGATGGACTCTCTACCTCAACTTAATAAAAGCCATCTATGAGAACCCAACAGCTAATATAATTCTAAATGGGGAAAAACTGAAATCTTTCACTCTTAAGTCAGGTACCAGACAAGGATGTACTCGATCTCCCCTCCTATTCAACATAGTTTTGGAATCATTAGCAACAGCCATTAGCAAAGAGGGAAAAATAAAAGAAATAAGAATAGGTAAAGAAGAACGTAAATTATCACTATTTGCAGATGACATGATACTTTATTAGGAAGACCCAAAAACTCCATCAAGCTACTAGAATTGATACACAAATTCAGTAGCATAGAACGAAACAAAGTCAATACATAAAAGTCAATAGCATTCCTCTATACAGATGACAAACACACTGAGATGAAAACTATAGAAACAATACCTTTTACAATAGCACCAAAGAAAATGAAACACCTTGCAATCCACTTAACCATGGAAGTCAAAGATCTTTTCCCAGACAAATACAGTACCCTGAGAAAGGAGATCATAGCAGATTTCAGAAAAATGGAAAGATATTCCCTGCTCCTGGACAGGAAGAACCAACTTTATGAAGATGGCCACACTCTAAAAATTATTGTACGGATTTAATGCAATCCATCTCAAACTTTCACCAACATATCTCCCAGACCTAGAGAAATCATTCCTAAAATTCATTTGGAACCAGAAAAGACCTAGAGTAGCAAAGGCAATTCTCGACAACAAAGACAAGGCAGGAGGCATCACAGTTCCTGACTTGAAATTATACTACACAGCCACTGTGATAAAATCAACATGGTATTGGGAAAAAAATAGACTTGAGGATCAATGGAATAGATTAGAAGATGCAGACACCTCTAGGAACACACGCAGCCACCTTATCTTTGACAAAGGGGCCAAATACGCTTGCTGGAAGAAAGCGTATTAACAAATGGTGCTGAAAAACTGGCTTTCTGCATGGCAAAAACTAAAATTTGACTGAGGTCTATCACCATGCACTAAGCTAAAGTCAAAATGGATTAAAGATCTAAACATTAAAACAGAAACATTTAATCTCAGGTAAGACAAAGTAGAAGGAACTCTTGAAGACATAGGGGTAGGTAAAGAGTTCATGAACAAACATGTATTTGCAGGGACACACTTGAAAGAATAAACAACTGGGACCAACTCTTATTGAAGAATTTTGCACATCAGAAGAAATTATCAGCAAAGTGAAAAAGCAACCCACAAATTTCAAAAAAAATTATAACTAATAAACACTCAGACAAAGGTTTGTTCTCTAGAATTTATAAAGAACTAATATACATTAGGGCCCTCAAATTAAAAAACCCAATCCAGAAATTGGCATCTGAGATGAATACACACTTCTCAGAGGACAAAATTAAAGAAGCAAATAAATATAAGAAAAAATGCTCCATATCACTAGCCATCTGTGAAATGCATGTTAAAACAACACTGAGATACCATCTCACTCCAGAAAGAATGGCTATCATAAAGAAATTGACCAACAACAAATGCTGGAGAGGATATGGGGAAAAGGGAACTCTTCTCCACTGCTGGTGGGAATGTAGACTGGTGCAACCATAACAGAAATCAGTGTGCTCCTCACAAAACTAGGACTGATAATCCCATTGAAGTCAGCTATCCCTCTACTGGGAATTTTCCCAGAGGAAATCCAAACATCATATCATAGTGATATATGTGTGCCTATGTTTATAACAGCACAATTTGTGATAGCCACATCTTGGAAACAACATGCCTGTCAGATGAGGAATGGTTGAAAAACATGTGGTATTTCTATACAATGGAGTATTACTCAGCTACAAAAAAATGATAAACTTGAAGCACTTATATTTAAGTGGATGCTACTTGAACATATACTCATCAGTGAATTAAACCAGACATACATGTACAAATATCATATAGTCTCTTTAGTATAAGAAATAAAAAGGAGAAATACAAATGGAAATACATAACAACAACTAAAAAAAACTTAGATAGTTAGGGTAAACTGAACTGTATTTGTCACAGGGTAATAATCAGCTTCTCTTCTGGATGGATAACAAACTAAGATTTCAGATCAAAAATTGGAGAAATGGAACAGCTGCAAGGTCATCCAACATTTTGGCCCTAGCTTTTCAACCTCAGTGAAGACTCAGGACATAGGAGAACCTGTACTGTAACATCATGGAACTCAGCTGTGCCCCAAATTTTCTGATCAAGGAGATTATGGAGCCACAGAGGAATTGGATCAATGATCTATCTCCTTAGTGTGCCTAAGGAGAGTCACATGGAGAGAAAACTTTTTCTCAGGTTTTCACAGAAAGCAAACTGGTCAAGCAATAGCTGTGACTCATCCACATGGCCGACACAGACAAAGGATCTACAGAATGAGGTACAGGGTTACAGGATAAGCCCTGATGGGAATTGATTGACCTCATCAGATCCAAAAGTGACACTTCTTGTTAAACAGGTCTTGCTTTATCTTGGTCTTAACCATCCAGCAGAAAAGTATAAAAACAAGGTATATAAAATAAGGCCATAATAATAAGCTGAGCTGTAAATGGCTCTAGTCAACAACTTCAGATAACCCACTATTATTGTGGATTGCTGGACTGTGTTTGATTGTGTTGCTGAATTCAAGCACCTATAATAACTGAGTTACAACAGAATGACACGTATTTGCAGGGAAATACTTGAAAGAATTAACAACTGGGACATCTTTGACAGGTCTAAACCAAAAAAAAAAAAAAAAAAAAAAGCAGGGATACAAAGGAAGAACCATTCTGTGTTTGTATAAACAGAATAGTTAGGATAAACATGCAGTACTTTTCCGTAATTCTATGAGAAGAAAGATTTGCGTTAATAGTGTTTGGACAGGGTATCCTGTCTGCTCCTTGTACTAAGGATAACCACTAGGATAATAACAATGTAAAAAGTATTAATTATTGAAACTGTACTATAATTCAGCTTTAAAAAGAACATAGTATACAGCTACATTCTCTTAATTCATTGAATAGAGGCATATGCTCTAATAGTGTTTGTAGATAGATTATCATGTATACACCTTGTACAACAAAAAGCCACTCCAAAAACAATGTGCAATGCATTAATTTTTGAATCTGTCCTACTAATTTGATTTGAAACTGTCTTATTGCTATTTGTCTCCAATAAAATAAAATAAATGTAAAAAAATTATGTATCATCATAAGTTCTATAGCAACATTTGAAAGCTTTAGGACTGGCCAAATGACTCAGCAGATTTTACATATATTTATAAAATGCCTTACCCATGGATGGGCAAAGGGCACTTAGATCTCTGGGATTTTTTATAATATCCAAGGTAGTATGTATAAATGAAATCTCAAAATCTTGATTTGTATGTCCCTGATGATTAGGGGTTCTGACCATCTTTCGTGTCTGTACTGATCATTTTTGTACCTTCAGTGTTAAGTTTTAGGGATTTTCTGCATATTCAATGTATTAAGTCCTTACTATTTTCTACTCTATGCGTTGCCTCTTCACTCTATTTCTAGCATCTCTTCATGCACAAAGTGGTTTTAATACATAGCAAGTTTAATTTTTCTACTTTTTATTTTGTTATCTGTACCTTTGGTGTTCCTTTCAAAAAAGACCACTTTCTTAAAGTAAAATATTGGTCCCTAAAACATCATCATAATTGAATTACACCTGAAGATGATTCTTTACCAAAGATCACCAAAATATACACAGTTTACCCACCATTAAATTCAACACAAAAATATTATTAAAAGAATCCATTATATTAACATTAACTGGTTGCTTTTGTTTTGTTTGGTTTTAGTTTTTAGTATTTCATAATACTGCCCAACTTCTTGTACACAGAAAACACATTTTGAAATTGAGAAAGAACAACATGAAGTTATACTTTTTTATGAAATTACACATTTTGATATTAAATTACATATTTTCATTAATATATACATTTACACACAGTTATACGTATATGCTCTGAAATACTTGGAGAAGTATGCATTCTGTGACAAACAAGTACACATGTAGCAATCTTGCACACAATACTACATTGCTCGGTTAAGCTCAAAACAAAGTTAAATAACAAAATTCCAAGAGAATTACAAAACTCTCAAATTTGTATTTGAAGCTCATGCTATGTATACTGAATTTCCACTACCAAATAAATGGATTCTCTGTTTTTGACATATCAAAGTTATAGATTAAAATAAAAGCTAGTTTTTCCTATCATGATTGGGTGGCATAAAATACAATTTAACCTACATATAAATGAAGGAAAGCAACTGAGAAAACCCAAATCATCATAAATTCTATAGCAATATTTGACAGTTTCATAGTTGGCCAAATAGCTCAGCAGATTAAAACACCTCCCCAGGCCTGCCATGCCTGGCCCATCCCTGGGGCATGCTGAGAGGGCAATTGAGACTCAGCCTGGTGCTACATGCCTGTAATCCCAGATCTTGGGAGGCTGTAAACAGGTGGATCACTACCAGTCTGATATAGTAGTGAGGCCCTGAACACCCTGTAGACCCTTCCCTAAAATACAAAAAAACAAAAATCCACATAGTTGCATTTTGAAATTTGCACTTTACCAAAGTTAAATGTATACTAAATACACAATGATTTTAATATAGCCACCAACAACTTTTGGGGCATCAAATTAATATCATTGCTTTACTTGAGTGAGACCTCTAAATTCTGGACGATTTGAGCACAGAATATTCACTTTAACACCAGAACCAGAAGCCCCAGAAAAGACACCAGGCAGTTATCCTATTAAGGAAAGAGTAATAATTGCTTCAATTGAAAGTTTTCTGCATCTCTTCACAGGTAAGTATTAACATAGGTAATATAAACCTAGAATTGGATAAATACTCACTGAATACCACGGCATATGCCAAGTAGTTTGTTTGCATTACCTCCAAGAAACTTCTCAGTAGTTTATGAGGTTTCTGTTTTATTATATCCATTTGCAGTGAAATTGAGGGTAACAGAACTTCAGTAATTTACCCAAAGTAATAGAAGTAACAATTGGCAAAGCTGTATCCAACACAGAATTTTTGGCTTATTGTTACATTGCATCTGTATAACGGAAATTATTTTCCCAGGTCTTCAGAGAAACAGTGTAAAAAATAGGATAAGTAAAATAGGATAAAGTTGGATTAAAAAAATTTCTAAATAATAGTTAATTATAAAATAAGAACTTGGGGCAAGGAGATAACTCACTGGT
The DNA here is from genome assembly GCA_004027165.1 of Ctenomys sociabilis. Taxonomy (NCBI): domain Eukaryota; kingdom Metazoa; phylum Chordata; class Mammalia; order Rodentia; family Ctenomyidae; genus Ctenomys; species Ctenomys sociabilis. Next base: position 16,387 of record PVKA01016701.1, on the reverse strand, counting down.
CTAAGTGCCCACCTGGCAAGTGCAAAAACCAGGGTTCAATACCTGGTACTAATTAAAATATCTTATTTAACCTTGAAATTTTGCTTAGATTTGAAAATTTAGATTGAAAAATGAATTTTGGTGATATATAATTTTTAATTACAAGAAAATGATTTCTAAATACTTAGTAAAAATTTAGTTTTCACCATTCATTTTAGTGACAACTTCTGTTGCCTGGTTACCACCAGGCAGAGAAAAGCAACTATATAAAAATTATCAGTATTATGCTAAAAACTTTCGCTGTGGTATAAATAGTTATTTACAAAGTAGAGTAAATAAAATCATTTTATAAGCCTAACAATAACTGTTTAACATAAAAATGAATGTTTTCTTCACTCTTTTAGGTCTTCTTTGTACATATGATTAATGTATTTTTAGTTTTAGCAAGAAAAATACCCACAGGACCTGACCAGTGAATCATCCAAAGTACTCTGTTGCTCAAAGGAAGGATGTGCTTTTGATAAACACATTCTGAAGATAAGCAACCCATAAAGTGAAATCAGGCTAAGGAATGTAAACTGAACATCTGTTGTTTTTGCTGTCTAAATCTCTTTTTGTTGTTCTTCCTAACAACAAAAGCCCTCCTATCTTGGAGTGAAATCTTTACAGTTCAACAAAAATTAAACCTAAATGTCCAGACCATAGAGTTAGACAAATAAACCCTGACTGAACAAAATTCTACCTTTCTAGCTGTAAGGCACATCATGCAAGATGCTGAGTCACTTTTCAGTGAAGTTTACCAGATAGACCCTAAGAGAAACTTCAGAGTCTCTTTTGAATCACAGTATGGAAGGGTGAAGGCCTGTGACTATGAGCACATATATTTCCCACAATGTTAGGAAGTCTTTTATGAAATAAATTCAGTGAGCAAGACAGGCAAGTTGAGTGGACACGAAATGATTTAGGAAGAGCCCAACCCTTGTGCTTCTCAGGAACATGGCCAAAATACTTCTGCCTAATCTAATTTGAATTGTGTTTTCATTTCAAGCAAAATTTTAATACATATAAGTATCTCAAGCATAGAGTTACTTAATTCATTCCTGAATATATTTATATGCTGTATCTTAGGATTTCAAAATGCATTCTTCTTTTGGGATTTTTCATGCACTTTTATTTATTTATTTATTTGCGGAACCATGGATTGAACTCGGGCCCTGCTACTTGCCAGGGAAGAAACACTTATTCTACTGAGCTATCTCTCTGACACCTACTTTTTATAATAAATTTTATTGAGAAACAAATAGCAATGAAGCAGTTTCAAAACAGGTTAGTAGGACAGGTTCAATAATTAATATTAATTTATTATATTAATTCATAGTATAAAATGCAAATGTGAAATCCTGTCCCAATACTATTAGTACAAATCTTTCTTCTCATCGAATTAAGAGAAAGTAGCTCTGTATCTATCCTATTTTGTATATACAGATACAAAATGGTCATTCATTTATATCCTCTTTTTTTTTTTTAGTTTTGTTGAAGATAGATATTCCATTTCCTTTTAGATATTGTAAGTGCATAAATTCAGCAAAATGATCCAATAAAGTGCAGTAGTCCATATTAGTAGTGGGTTATTTGTAGGCCTGGCAATGTCAGAAGTTATTGACCTGAGCCTTTTATAGCTCAGCGTATTAATACGGCTTTTACTTTTTATATCTCATTTTTATACTTTTCTGCTGGGTGGTTAAGACCAAAATAAAGCAAGACCTACATAACGAAAAATATAACTTCTGCATTTGACAAGGTCAGACAAATCCTCCCAGGACTTACTCTGAAACCCTCTACTGCAGTTTTTAGATCCTTTGTCAGTGTCAGCCATGCGGATGAGTCACAGCCATTGCTTGACCAATTTTCTCTCTGTGAAAGCCTGAGAGACTGTTTTCTCTTCATGTTACTCTCCTTAGGCACACTACATCATCGATCACTTTCCTCTTTGGTCTTATAATCTTCTTGATCAGAAAATCTGGGGCACAACTGAGTTACAGAATGATACAGTACAGGTTCTCCTATGTCCTGAGTCCTCATTGACCTTGAAAGGCTAGGGCCAAAATGTTGGCTGTCCTGGCAGCCCTTCCTTTTCTTTAATATTTGGTGTGCAAACTTAAGTTGTTAACCCTTCAGGCACAGGCCTGTAATCCCAGCACTAGGGAGGCTGAGACAGGAGGATTGTTGTGAGTTCAAGACCAGCCTGAGCTACAAAGTGAGCTTAAGGCCAGCCTGAACTGCACAGTGAGACCCTGTCTCAAAAAGACAAAAAAAAAAAAAAAAACTTGAAAAGTTATATCTTTAAGAAAGTTGCTTTCCAACAGCACTGGAAATATATAGTTCTGATATGAAATAATAGATAAATCTAATATTTTCTAAGCTAGAACATGAGGTCTCAGTCTATTTTAAGAGAAAGAAAAGATTGGAAAATATCCCAGAAATGTCATTGTGGGAGCAGGTTGAACCACCCACTAGTATAAAAAGAATTATAAAGAAAAGCAATCACATTATGAACTTATTATATTTAGGTATGACAGTAACATAAAAAGGATTCAATTTTCTTAGGGAAAATAACCAAGTAAAACTAAATTTTTTACTAGAACTGAATATTATAATTTCATAGATGCTGTTAAGAATCATGTGAGCAGACAGAACCACAGCTATTCATATGCTTTCACTTGAGTACCATCTCTAAGATACTTTTAGTAAAATAAGCTCAACTAAAGTGCTTACAGAGGAAGAAATTTTATAACTTTGTTAAATTCTTCTTCAATAACAAATGAATAGAATGAATATGTTTTACTCATTCTTATATTTAACCAAAAAAAATATGGACTAAGGTGTAAAGTACATAATTGACAAAATCTCCAATCAAAACCTGGAAAATCTGGCTGATCACTGAAGCATCTTCAATTATCTAAGATGAAATAAATCAAGAATCAAATTTATTCCAAAAAGAAGACATGATAGAAAATTGAACTATAACCTTTCCTTCCATTCATGTAGAGAACATCAAGAGGAACTTCAAATATTTCACCATAGGGATCCTTGAGTACTTCATTCACAGACTAATGAAAACTCAAAATAGATTCTGAATGTGTGATAGATGAGTGATATTCTTTGTAAACTCTTGACACTATTGTCATATATTTTTATTCAGTCAGAAATTATATACTGTTCTCTTTTCTAGTTGGAACCATGGAGGATATAGAAGAGAAGAAAAAGAAGGTTTCTTCTGTGCCAGAAACCCTTCAGAAAAAGAAGATATTTCAGAGTTGAAGATAAAGTACCTGAGAAATAAGTTTGCCAGAAGATGCTTTGCAAGGAAAGGCAGAAGCTCATCTATGAAAAAGCCAGACATTCTCATAAGGAGCACAGACAGATGTACAGAATTGAGGTACAAATGACTAGGATGGTGAGAAAAGGTAGCAACTTCCATGTCCCTGCAGTGCCCAAATTGGCATTTGTCATCCGGATCAGGGGTATCAATCTGTGAGCCCAGAGGTCCACAAGGTGTTGCAGCTTCTTCACCTTCGCCAAATCTTCAGTGGTACCTTTTTTAAGCTCAACAAGCCTTCAGTTAACATGCTGAGAATTGTGGAGCCACATATTGCATGGGGGCACCCAAACCTGAAGTCAATGAATGAACTAATATACAAGCGTGGCTATGGTAAAATCAATAAGAAGCGAATTGCCTTGACAGATAATTCATTGATTGCTCGATTTCTTGATAATGTGGCATCATCTGCATGAAAGATGTGATTCATGAAATCTATATTGTTGTAAAACATTTCAAAGAGGCAAATAACTGCCTGTGGCCATTCGAGTTATCATCTCCATGAGGTGGAATGAAGAAAAATACCATTTTGTGGAAGGTGGAGATCCTGGAAGTAGGGGAGACCAGATCAACAGGATTATTAGAAGGATGAAATAAGGTACCATAGTGTTTTTATAATGTGGTCAATTAATAAAGTATCTGCATAGAAATTTTTTTAAATGACATACTTAATTTTAAATCCAGAAAAAAATTCAAACAACTTAGAGCTCTCAGCCACATTTTATTCAGATGAAATGAAAATCACAAGTAAGGGATTGATCATAAAATAAGTACAGAGCACTATTTTTTACTTTAAGATAGTGTGAAGAGAAATCCCATACAACAGCTCTGATTTTCATTTTCAGTACAGTGTTCAACAAATTGCATGAACATGTTCTGCCTGCCACCGAGTCTGGGCTTGGTGATGCACACCTGTAATCCCAGCACTGGGGAGGCTGAAAATAGGTGGATCACTATGAGTCGAAGCTGGGTAGCAAGACACTGTACCAAACACAAAAATAATAAATAAGTAAAATAGGCTTTGTGTTACATGATTTAGCCAACTAATATGTTCTGAATATGTTTAAGATAGGATAATTTTGTCAGAATTTCAAAGAACTGATATCAGTGCTTTTCAAGCTGTCTCATGAAACAAGGAAATAACAATTCCAAATAAATTTCACGAAGCCAATACAATTCTGATAACTAGAACATAGATGAAAAATCCTGAACAAAATAACTGCAAACAAAAATTAAACACACTTAAAAAGTCAAAATATCATGCTCAAGATATCATGATCAAGTTAGTTTATCCCAGGGTTACAGAGTGATTCAATATGCACAAATAATTAAATATAACACAGCACATAAATAAAATCAAGAATAAAACTCAACTGATTATCTCAATACAGGCAGAAAAAGCCTCCAACAAAATTCAACATTCCTTCATTACGAAAGTTATAGAGAACTAGTGGAATCTTACCTCAGTACAATAAAGACAATGTATGTGAAATCTACTGCCAGGGTCATACTGAATGGGGAAAAGCATAAAGCAATTCTTACAAAATCAAGAATGAGACAAGAGTCCACACTGTGATCTCCTTTGTTCAATACAATCCTTGAAATTAGGCAGACAACAATTAGGCAAGAGAAAAACAATACAAGGGCACAAACAAGAAAGGAAGAATTTAACTTGAAAGAAAAAACTTCTCCAAAAGTAACTTAGATATGACAAATAAATTCAATAATGTAGCCAGATACAAAATTCACATAAAGAAATCAACAACTTTTTAATACACCAATAACAAACTACCAAGAGAAAAAATCAGAATACTAATTCCACTCATATAGCTTCAAAAAGAAAAATTACTTAGGAAAACGACTTAATCAAGGAGGTGAAAAATTTCTACAATGAAAATTACAGAATATTAGGGCTAGTCAGATAGTTCAGCAAATTAAAGTACTGGCTTAAACAGATGCAGGGCCCAAGGTTCAATCCCTACAGCGCCATGCCTGCCCCACCCCTGGGGTGCACTGAGACAGCAATTGAAATTGGGCACTGTGGCATGCACCTGTAATCCCAGCACTTGGGAGGCGGAAAACAGGAGGATTACTATGAGTCTGATCTACATGTGAGACCCTGTAATCCCTATATTAAATATATAAAAAAAGAAAATTGCAAAATATTGAGGAAAGAAATTGAAGAAGACCCTAGAAGATAGAAAGTTCTCTCATGTTGATGAATTTGTAGAAAATATTGTTAAAATAGTCACGTTACCAAAAGTGATCTACAAACTTAATCCAATTCCTATCAAAATACCAATATTCTTCAAACAAGTAGAAAAAAAATCCTAAAATTTATATAAAACAAGTCTTAGACTGGTAAAAGCAGTTCTAAATAAAAAGATCAAAGTTGCATGTATCAAAATGTCCTACTTCAATCCATTCTGCACTGCTATAAAACAAAAATATTATGGTACTCAAATAAAAACAGATGTGTAGACCAAGGGAATAAAAGTACACAGAAACAAACCCAGGAAATCAATATGGAGGTTTCTCAAATAACTAAAAAATACAGCCATTATTTGATTCATGAAAAGATTTAAAGTTAGCAAGCAATAGACATACTTGCATACCAATGTTTATTGCAACCCAATTCACAAGAGATAAGCTTTAGGGCTTGGGAGATAGTTCAGCAGTCTAAGTGCCTACCTGGGAAGTGCAAAGAACCAGGTTTAATCCCTGGTACCACATGCCCTGCCAACCCTGAGCACGGAGCTGGCCACCAAAACCGGAGATGGTGGTGTACACCTATAATCCCAGAGCTGGGAAGACTGATATAGGAGGTTTACTATGAGTCTGAGCTGCTTAGCAAGACCCTGTACCAAATAAATAAATTAATTAATTTAAACATTTTTTAAAAATTTAGAAAGAACTAAACTGTAGAAATAGCTTAGTTGCCTGTCAACAGATAAATGGATCAGGAAAGAAAATGTAGCCCATTCATAATGGGCTATTGTTCAGCCATAAACAAAGTACAGTCACATCATTTGTGGGAAAATGGATAGATCCATAGATCATCATTTCAAGCAAAGTAAGCTAGACTCAGAAAAAATATTTTGCATATTTTTATCTCATATGTTGAACTTTAAAAATGAAATCGCATAAAAAGTAGAAAGGGGACTATTAGAGGAAAAGAAAGGAATAAAGCGTAGGCTAAGAGAAGGATACATGGGAGGGGAAACCATGAAAATATGCTATACACATGCACAAATCTGCAAAATAACACTCAATAATATGTATCACTAATATAAGCTAATAAACTGTATATTAAGCAAAGATGTTAGGATTATTAAATGTTTTATTTTCAATATTTTCAATTCACAATGGATTTATTTAAGCATTTATTTAGGACAGGGTCTATAGGGTCTACAAGGTCTCACTGTGAAGATCATCCTCATAGTGATTCTCCTGTTTACAGCCTCCCAAGTGCTGGGATTACAAACACACACCACCATGCCCAGTCTCAATTGCTGTCTCAGTGTACCCCCCATGGGAGGGGGGATGACACACAGACTCCTGACCCCTGCATCTGCTGAGCTATTTGGCTGGCCCTACCCACATTATAAATAGAAGAGACTCTGTAAACTGTGCTTACTAAAAGATTTAAATTTTTTAAAATAAGACTTTGCTCAAGAAAAAGGAGGAAGTGTTGGTCCCTGTTGCAGAGTTTAAACTCTTGTGGTAGACCCTTTGTCCTTTCAATTCTATGTACCTCATCAAGTCTGATCAGGACTGGCAGGCATTTGGTGGTATTTGACTACCCAAAAGACACAGAATACTACACTTACTCCAACTCTCCCTTCTCTAAATAGAAGAATAAAAGAATCAAATTCTTTAAGTACATATTTTCCCAAATGCATGCTTTTACTCTATCATTTTAAATCATTTTTATTCATATTTCTCGGTGTCAATAATCCTTTGTGAATAATATTTAATCAGAACCTTATCTGACAATTCTAATCGAAATAATAATTATAATTAAAAAATGATTATGTGATTATCAATTAATACCACACTAAAAAGAAAATTTGCTGAATTGCACAAAGCTATTTCACTTGTGCTCATATGTCCTACAGATCCTGTTGGCCTCCCCTTCCAGTTCACTTCACCATTTATCATAGCCTCAAAACAGTGTCTTCCCTCAATCTACATGCTTGCTTTCTTCAGCCTAAGACTTCTTAATTAATGCATTGACAAGCATAGTTTACACATACACACCATTAAAGTAACTCCCCATGGTGAAAATGTTGACCAGTAGGAAACAGAATCTAATTTGTCAATGCTTCTCTCATTCACCCTGTACCTGTTTGTACTTCACTCCCACATTATAAATAGAAGAGACTCTATAAACTGTGCTTATTAAAAGATTTAAAAATTTTAAAATAAGACTTTGCTCAAGAAAAAGGAGCAATGTACTTCACTCCTTCTCTCCACTTACAAGCAAATGGTCATGGCTGCATTTCACATGGCTTCTCATTGGGCACCTTATTTTCCAGTGCAGGGATCCACTCATATTTTTTATTGGTTCTCTTTTTTTCTGCTTCATTTCCCCCATCGCCACTTCATGCTTCTTCTGAATACTCTCCAATCAAATACTTTTAAGTGAATATTTAGCTTTGGCTCTGCTCTCTGGTGAAATGTAGAGATCAAATAAATAGTACTTTTTATTTTCGCTTGGTTTCCTAAAAATAATTTCCCCAACATGGATTCATTATAGTAAAATAGGAGAAAAGCATAATACAAAAAGCACATATATTTTCGTTGGTTCTCTTCACAAATATAAATTTATAAACTATAAATTATATAATTTTCAGATACCATTTAGTATGATTGTATTACTTCTTAACAACATATTTTGTTGCTATAGAAGAACATTTACTTTTTAAGAAAAATCCTTTAATTGCCAGCCAAATAGCTCAGCGGATTAAAGCACCTGCTTAGGCAGACTCAGGGGCCAGGAGTTCAATGCCCAGGCCTGCTGTGCTGGCACCACCCCCACCAGGTGCACCAAGACAGTGATTGAGACTGGGTATGCTGGCATGTGCCTGTAATCCCAACATGTGGGAGGCTGTAAGCAGGAGAATCACTATGAATCCAATCTATGCCATGAGACCCTATAGACCCTGTAGACCCTGTCTTAAATATCAAAGAAAGGAAAAAAAAAAAAGAAAGATCCTGTAGAAAACAGTCATTTATATGAAAATAGTCAATTAACTCACTTTTGTAAATGGTCATTTAATGCTTAACTTAATTAATTAATTAATTAATTAATTTTTTGACGGTATCAGGACCTTGCGCTTGCCAGGCAAATACTTATTCTGCTGAACTATCTCCCCAGCTCATAAATATAAGAGTGTGCTTTTGAAATATATTCACCCCAGTCCTATTCCAGGAGCTCTAATTACCAATATAGCTATCATAGTCTACTCTCAAAAGAAATTAAAACTATATTATTCTGAAAAATATATTAAAGAGGACCTCAGAAAATAGAAATATTTCTTGTTCACAAAGATGTGCCTTATCAAAATGGGCATACTCCTAATATTGCTTTACAGATTTTCCCTTAACATTTCTCAAAGAAATAGAAAAAAAGTCCTGAAATTTATATGGAACCAGAAGAAAGGCAGAATAGCAAAAACAATCCTGGGCAACAAGAGCAAAGCAAAAGGAATCACAGTCCTGGATTTCTGGTCATATTAAAAAGCTATCATAATGAAAACAGCATGGCATTGTCACAAAAATAGACATGGATCAGTAGAATAAAATGGAGAAGGCAGAAACAATCCAAGACATAGTCAGCTACCTGATCTTTGACAAGGATTACAAAAGACAGAAAGTCCACAGTTAAGTAAGGGAATACTAATAAATAACACTGAGGTAAGTATGCTTTCCAAATCAGTAAAGATAAATTTATATCCTTTTTAAAAATCTTATTTTAAGAAGTTCAAACTGGATTATGGCATGTGCTTATAGTTTCACTGCAAGGAGGGTGAAATAAGAGCTCAGGTGTTCAAAATAAGCCTAGACAAAATAGCAAAACCCTGTGCCAAAAAAATAAATAAATAAAATAAAAAAAACCAAAAAACAAAAAACTAATAATTTCAAGTGAACTAAAGACCTAAGTCTCTAAAGTAAACATTAAATTCTTAGAAATAGGCATAGGTGATTTTAAGAACTTTGGAGGAACCTGGGTAGCCTAGGACTGGGAAGATGTGATGCTTAGCCCCCAGCAAGCAGTTGTGGATCTTGTGCTGGTGCACGTGCAAACTTTTAAGAACTTAGGAGGACTCTGAGCAGCCTGTTGAGACTCTGGAGAGCTATGATCTGTAGGCCCAGGGAACAGGCAGATGTGGAGCATTCCTGTCACCATTTAAGAACTTTGGAGGACTCTGGATGGTGTTCAGTGGACTAAAGTGCCTGCAAGCAGGAACAGAGGCCAGGGGTTTGATCTCCAGGCCTGCAGTGCTGGCCCTGCTGCGGGGGCATGCTGAGACAGTGACCAAGACTGGATGTGGTGCATACCTGTAATCCCAGCACTTGGGAGGCTGTAAATGGGAGAATCACTATGAGTTCTATCTAGTAGTGAGACCTTGAACACGCTGTAGACCCTTGCCTAAAATACAGATGAAAAAAGAAAACAGAACAAGGGGCTGAGGAGATATCTAGGCAAAATAAGTGCTTGCCTGGCAAGTGCAACGTCCTGAGTTGGATCCCTGGTACCACAAAAACAGAAAATAAAAAAGAAAAGAAAACAGAATAAGCCCAAATAAATTATCTTATTCTGCTCCTAGAGTTCCAAGAAAAAGAAAATCAAGTCAATCCCAAAGCCAAAAGAAGGTAGTAAATTATAAACGTTAGAACAGAAATTAATGCAATGGAGACAAAGAAAACAATATAAAGAATAGATGAATGAAAGTGTTGGTTCTTTGAAAGAATAAATAAAATAGATAGACACCTAGTTGACCTAATCAATAAGGAGAAAGAAAAAGGCAGATTCAGACAATAAGGAATGAGAAGGATGAAATATATATATATAACCTAGAGAATTTCATGAGATCATCAATAGTTACTTCCAAAAATCTTTGCTCTTGCAGGATGGAAAACACAGAGGAAATAAACAGTTTCCTAGATACATATGAAATGCCAGAGCTGAATCAAGAAGATGTACAAACTTCAAATAACACAATAACGGAAAACAAAACTGAAAACATAATTTAAAAAACTATCAACAAAGAACAGCCCTGATCCTAATATATTCATGGCTGAGTTCTGCAAGAACTTTTCTCAAACTCTTCTATGAAATTGAAAGGAAAGGGCTTCTCCCAAACTCATTCTTGGCGGCAAGTATTACTCTGATTTCAAAAGTAGAGAAAAATCCAACTAAAAAAGAGAGCTACAAGTCAATCTCTCTAATGAATATAGATACAAAAATCCTCAATGAAGTTTTAGGAAATAGAATGCAGCAAATCATCAAGAAGATTATACATCACAACCAAGTGGGATTGATCCCAGGAATGCAGAGATGGTTCAACATAAATGCATCAATAAATGTAACACACCACATCAATAGAGCCAAGAACAAAAACAATATGATACCTCTATAGATGCAGAAAAAGCTTTTGACAAAGTGAAACACCCATGATAAAAACTCTACAGAGAATTGGATTAGATGGTCTCTATCTGAACTTGATAAAGCCATCTGTGAGAAACCGACTGCCACCATCATATTAAATGGGAAAAAACTGAAGGCCTTAACTTTAAAATCAGGAACAAGACTAGGATGTTCACTGACTGTACTCCTGGGCTATACAGTTCTAGAAATATTAGGCAGAGAAACTAGACAAAAGAGAGAAACAAAAGGAATAATGATTGGAAAAGAAGTGAAATTATCATTATTTGCAGATAACATGATATTCTACATATAGTAACCCACAAAACTCCACCAAGAGTCTTATAGATTTAATTACCAAATTCAGTAGCATAACAGAATACAAGAAAACACCAAACAATCAGTATCATTCTTGTACACAAATGAATGTAGTGAGAGGGAAAATTAAGGAAATCACACCTTTCACAAAAACACCCCAAAAATGAAACATGTAGAAATTGATCTCACAAAGCACGTAAAAGTTTTATACAGTGAAAATATGGTTCTCTAATAAAAGAGATTGAAAAGTATTTGAAAGAATGGAAAAATAGTCCATGCTTCTGGATAGGAAGAACCAACATTGTGAAAATATTGGCCATACTCCCAAAATTGTTATGCAGATTCAATGCAATCTTGATTAAAATATCATTAACATAACCCACAGAACTAGAGAAAACTTATCTCTAATTCATTTGAAATCAAAAGAGACCCAGAATATCAAAAGTAATCCTGGTAAAAAAGGAAAAGCAGGAGGTATCACAGTCCCTGACCTGAAATTATACTATAAAACTACTGTGATAAGATCAGAATGGTGTTGGCACAGAGACAGAACCAAGGATCAGTAGAGCAGATTAGAAAAGGCACACACAACTACCTTACCTTTGATAAAGGATCCAAATATGCTCACTGGAAGAAAGATACTCTCTTTAATAAATAGTTCTGGAAAAGCTGTCTTTCTACATGCCAAAGGCTAAAATTTGACTCCTGTCTATCACCATACATTAAACTACAGTCAAAATGGATTTGAGATTTAAATATTAAAACAAAAACACTAAATATCATGGAGGAAAATACAAGTATAAATTTTAAAGACATAGGGGTAGGTAGAGAGTTCAGGAACAAAGAACAATTTGCACAGGAAATACGTCAAAGAATCAACAACTGGGATCTCATTTTTTTGAAAACTTTCTGCACTTCAAAGGAAATCTTCAACAGAGTAAAAAGAAACACACACTTGGGAACAATTAAGTTCTTCTATCCAGAACATATATAGAATTTTTTAAAAACCCCAAATTCAAAGACCCAATCCAAAAATGGGCATCTGAGATGCATATACATTTTTCAGGTGAAGAAATATAAATGACAAGTAAATATATGAAAAAAAAGTGTTCAACATCATTTTCCACTACAGAAATACAAATTAAAAAAAAATATTGACATTCCGTCTCACTCCCAGAAAGAATGGCTAGCATGGAGAAGTCAGCCATTAACAAATGTTGGATGGGCTTAACTGAAATAAATCTGAATTTCATCTGAAAACGTCATATTGTCTCCCTAGTGTGAAACCCGAAAGAGAACATGTATCAGCTCTACACATATGAGTAATTCAATCATTAGTCATTACTGTAGGGGTGACTGGTCATATGTATGGGGACGAGACGAGGCCCAAGTGGCTTGGTCTTGAGAATAGTATTGTTTTAGTTACTTTTCTCTCAATGTTGAGACAAAATACATACCTGATGCCAAAAATGCAGGAACTAAAGGTTTATTTACTCAGAGTTTGTACAGGTTTCAGTCCATATTGGCTGGCTCCAAGGCAGAGTGACACATGGGAGAGAGCAACAGCTCATGCCAGCAGAAAACAGCAAAAGCATCAAGCACAAAGGAGTAGCATCAGAGAGTAAACCTCTCTCCCTCCCTTATATTGTATTCAGGATAGCTGCCCCAGAGTGGGTGTGTCACTGGCACTCATAATCCCAATACTGGAAATCAAAATCTCTAAATCAATCAAATATCTCCAGAAACTTCCCATGACTGCATGAGGCGGGGGGCGGGGAACATCTAGTCACAAACAATAACAAGCACCCAGTCTGGGACAAATCCAGTTGTTAGTCACTAGATAATCCTGCATCCATTGATACTAACTTTGTAAAAAGTATAAATAAATGCCCCTTCAGTGTCTGTTCAGCTTTTCTCCTCCCATCAAGTGAGAGAGGACCTCCACCTGAGCTCACCTCTTAGATCTTTTCTAAATCCTCTTGACATTTCTCATTAGAACCACTGAGAGCCCAGCAAGGCATGACACACTGCTAACATACACTATTAAAGAATACAATTTGAAAAACAAACAAACAAGAAAAAGAAATACTATGAGTGATACACATGCATCTCCTTGAGGAAACCACTTCCCTCACCCAGGTTGGGCGACATCATCTGGTCCCTGCCCCTGCTCTTTCCTCTCCAGCTCTACTTTCTTGAGATTACTTTATGCTTTATTTTTTTTCTTTATTTTAAAGTGAAAGAAACAAAAACAATAAAACAAAATTTCAAATAAAGATAATAGGAGAGTGATAGTAGTTACTAGTAAGTGCACTGCTGTCTTTAAAGTAGTTGCTCAGAGAACAAGATATAGGCATGCCAAATCAGCCCCACATTGTTAGCACAAATGTTTCTTCACAAGGAACTAAGAGAAATAAGTAGTATGACTATTGTAACTATTTTGTATATAGATATTTTTTCCATACTTCTTTCTTCTTTTCTTCTTTCCCTCATCCAAGCTGTCTCCCTAGTGTGAGAAGCTAAAAGAATAAATGAGATACAAAATGCATGATAGATATTGTGAAATGGAAAGAGATTATTCAAAAAGAATAAGTATCTTGGGTTTCTTTTCCAATAGAGGAGGGTAATTTCTTTCTTTTTTTGTTCTTTTGGTGTTGGGGATCAAATCCAGGACTTCATACATGTTGTTCTCCTGAGCTGTGCCCCCACTATTATTGGTTCAAAAATGAAGTTTTTCAATAATGAAGATGTGGATGGAGGAATAAAAGAAATATAAAATCACACATTTTTCAATTTTCTAAGGAGGCACAAGCACAAACTATTTTTTAAAAGATGGATCCTTTAACTAATTTCAAATAAATACTTCTGTCAACTAAAAGGTCTATCCTAAGTAACAATACAAGCCAGTTTGGAAAACTATATATATATATAGTTATATATATATATATATATATATATATATATATATATATATATATATATATATATATATATAAAAGAGGCAAAATGTTGGACAGGATATTATGTCGGCTTTTAGTACTATGCTCATCCACTCAGTAAATAATTATTGAATTTTTGATATAATTCAGGTATAAAAAATAAGATAAGTAAGCAACTACACTCTAAATTCACTGATAAGAGATATCTGCTAAAATAATATCTGTAAATATAATATCATGTATGCACCTTGTACAATACCAAAACGTTATGAAAACAGTTTACAATGTATTAATTCATCGAATCTGTATGGTTAAGGTGTCTTGAAACTGTCTGATTGACATTTGTATTTTAATAAAATAAAAATAAATGATAAAAAGAGGCAAAATTGCTATTTAGAGTGCAGAGTAAACCTCTCACATATACAAAGCAAAACATATACAAGAATATTTATAGCATCAAAAAAACAAAAACCATCTAAAACCAAGTATGATTTTATATAATACAGTATTATATGACAGTAAGACTGAAACAATTGTATGTACTAATTCAATCATAAGCTAGATGCATCTCAAAAATCTAATGCTGAGTGAAAAAATAAATTATAAAATATTAAATATATTACAACATCACCAGGTTCAATTTAACCACTTCAGATTGCATAATCTATATACAAATATGTGTTAGCATTATCCACAAAAAAACAGCTTCACATTTTATGACTAATTTAGTTGGGGTGAGTGTAATTTATTCATTTTATAGCATAAAGACAGCTTCAGGTTTATGGCTGACTTACCAGTGATTTTAATTTCTGTTTTGTACAGAATTAAAGTTTTTTTTTAAAAAAAAAAAGAAACTACTTCAGAAGATTTCATAGAAAATTCTTGCTAAGTACATTTAGGCAAGGGCATCATTTTAAAAAGCATGTTATATTGGTAAAAGTTAGTAAGCCAAAAATTTGGTATTATCATCCACTTTTATCCTAGTTTTTAAAATCTTCTATTTATTACCTCTCAAATGGAAGCAAGATTGCAAATTTATCCATGATTTCTATATTTTGTATAACTCCCAGCCAAAACTATGAAACAGAAGAAATTATTTGCAATTTTGACATTGTAATAGCACAACTTTAATAAGACCAGAAATTATTAACAACTTTTATAATTTAGCCCATGCACAAACATGCCAACTTCTCTACTGAATTAAGAAAAGTTCTCTTTACTTTAAATGTATGAGTAAATTTACAATACACAGATAATTGTTGAGAACAGTGAGAGTCCATAGCTTTTTTATAGTAAGAAATTTAAGTTTCACTAATTGAAGTTTCCTTGGAAGCATAAAGGTCTATATTAAATCTTGTCACATCCTAATCTACATCTAATTATCATAGATCAGTCTTCAAATGCCTACTGATGAGAAAAAAATCTCACAGCATATGGTAACCGAGGAGTGCAGAAAACTTTGCAACACTTCCCTTTCTTTGCTCCTATGATAGAGCTAATCAATATTCCCATCTAGTTGCCCAAAATAGACAAACTCATGATGCATTATAACCATCCTTCTACTAGTCACTAACACGGTTTGCATGAGAGCTTTTGTTCTCTTTAGACTTCACATTCAGCTGAAAAACTCTTGGGATGTTTATTATACTTCTGTGTGAGAATCTCATGAGATTATTGACTCCTGTAATACACACAATGATGGTTCAGCACCTTGAAAACCATTAGAGTCTGTAGTTTACTACCACACCACATGTATCCATCATTTTACCTATCACACCTTCCAAAGAAATTGCTCTGTGCAATTTCTGCTACAGATATGAGCCAGAAGATTCCCCTTCTTCAGAAAAAGACAAGGTCTTCATGGTGTAAGGCACCTCCCTAACTCCTCTAGAGTACATCTATATGGAAAATGGGTGGACATTTGGCCAAATGAGACCATCTTTTTAGTTGTTCAGTGTCCCAGGGCTGGCTTATTGTAAAATCTTAAGACTTTATCTGTATTTTCTTCTTTTATCTTGGTAATACTCTAAGGATTGGGAATTAACAGTGGAAAGACAGTGGGAATTGAAAGTAAAGCAACATGCAAATAAATAAAGGCTGCAATGGGAAGCAGAGCATATA